>JAOYMR010000014.1:13984883-13996186 GCA_025802075.1 Tenebrosternarchus preto
TATATACACATATATACATACAGACAAATATATAATTTATGTATTTGTAGATATTATGTTATTATTTGTAAATATTTTCATATAAAGCTCTTACGGTAATACAACCACGTGTGTTTTGTTCAGCCTTCGTGATTTCTGCACATTGAAGACTCGATCAAGGGACAGTTCATGCACTTGAACACCGTACTGTAATGATGTAATGACACAGCTTTACAGTATCGTAGGCCTTCCACGCAGCGCCAGGAGTCGACAGGTAGCCTGCAACTAAGAAGTGCAGTTGCTTACACGCATAGAAACTTGCTACAGTAGGTAACTCAACTCCCTCCTGATGTCACGAATAGCAATTGAGCCCTTAACCGCTGCAGCCATGCAACTGTGAACCGCCTCTACCGGGAGAGAGAGAGAGAGAGAGAGAGAGAGGAAAAATCTGCTACAAGGGAAAACGCGAGAAAAGCGGATTTGACAACATGGCGTACTTTCCCCGGAATAACTTTTTCTGAGGATCTGCTGAACGTTTCTGCAAAACGGTGCATGTCCTACTTTTTGCAGTCGGTTGTTCGGCCAAGTAGTCTCACAGAGCGTTGTTCAGCTGGCTGCAGCGGCCCGTTTCCTCCTCGGTTTGGAAAGATACCTATCATGGGCTGAAAGTTTCAAATTGTTGTTGTTGGAAATCTAAGCAGAACAAGGATGGAGAAACAAGGAACAAGACGAGAAAAGGTAATCTGCCACTGTGTGAAATATGAGTATGTTACCGCGTCTAGGGAATTTTAACCATACACTGGTTTGCGTGAGCTAACGGTTATCACCACGAAGGCGACGCTTTCTTGCGTCCATGCAACAGCTTTGGCCCCTGTAAGCGCTAAACAGTATTTAAGGACAGCGAGTTTGGTCCCTCACACGAGAATTAAAACATTATCAAGGCTGCTTGTGGTTGTTGGAAGCCTCCATTTTTATTTGTTCTTCATTGTTATATCGTTACTAAGTTACGGTCAGATGACTACAGCACTGCATGGCACTTTTCTTTTCTTGAAAAACAAGGTGCTGCTATCGTTGGTAATGCATCGCTTGTCCTTTCAGTAGTCCTGTTCTAATGAAACTATTGTGCCATCCTGAAATTTAAACAAAACGTTCTAAAATTACACTTGAAATAGCGAACAACTTAGGAATTAGACGAATGGTTTTGAGTTTTAACTTTTGAGTTTTAGTTTTGATTCTACCGGCCTTGACTAAGAAGCCAGTACGCATGAGAGAGGCCCTTTGAATATGTAGTCTTGACATTCCTTTAGTCAATTCTCATTACCACATGTCAGTTTCACTAATAACACAAATACACTGTAACGTATTACACTTCGATCAGAAACTGTTATGAATACACGGGGCGACATATCACTGAGGACGAGGGTTGTCACCGCGTCTGTCTGGCTTCTGTTTGGGGTTTTTTTTTTCATCTAACGGCAAGTCCATGACCGAGGAAGCGCATCAGCAGGCTGATATAAGTATGCCGTCCAGAATGGAGGTGTCAGACCAGGTGCTGGAAGCTAAGCGAGATTTTGACAAAGCTTTGTCGTAAACCTGTGTTGCGGGTACAGCCTACCCGACCACGACGTGTTTTGCGGTATTTTGATACTTTCCAAAATAGCGAGGTAGGGCCTGTGTTCTTTTGAACACAGACGGGAAGATTTTCCGGTGGATTTACGGTTGATTCCGGCAGCATCAAACTTCACTTTTAAAAGCATCACTTTTAAGTAGGGCGTTTTGGTTTTATGTGAAAACGTTTCGCAAAAAAGGATATTTGGAAAGCACAGTTTAAATTCACAGATTGAATTCAGTGGAAAGAAAACCTGTCAAAAACGGTAAAAATAAATAAATAAATAATATAATATATATATTTTATTTGTCTCCAAAAAGATCCATCTCATACAATGCTAGTGCTTACCAATACTTTAATAAATAATAATCAGTCATATTATTCTGCTTAATAAAAGATGGTTAATTAGGACTGAATAGTTAGAACATCTTGGGTTATTCAACCCTAAAACCTAAGGTGTCAGTTTAGAGGTAAGACATGAAAGTATACAAGCAAATTTGGTTTCCCTGAAATTCTACTAAATGTTAATGAATAAAGCCTGTTAAGTGACTCAGTTGGAACTATTCTGAACTTATTCAAAGCTATAATTTTGCTGGCAAGAAGTGGATTTCCTGGCTCACTGTGAGAAATATAGCTGAAAGTATCCTGAAAGTATCGGAAGTATCCTCAACACAACAGGAAGTAACCTCCAGTGATCCCAACCAGGCGATTATTTTCTCCACCCCAAGTGCCCAAAGCTTGACCTGAACATTCCGTAGGCAGGAAAATTCTGGGTCTTGGAGGAGGAATATACATATGTTGAAAGAGCAGAAAAAGATCAAAATGAATTCAGTTAATATATCACTGAAAAAATTTCTAAAGTGTCTTCTGCAGCATCTTAAAATGATAAAAATAAGAGAGGTTCCTACGTGTTTTTGGTTATTTTTTCTACCATCTTTAATAATATCTATAACATTGACAATAAATCGAATTATTATTATTATTATTGATATCCAAGTGCCCAGTATTCAGCTTGTTCTTACTGTTTGACATCTCTGAAGAGGACAACATCTCGACCCGCTCTGTTGTCAGGGGCCGAGGGAAGAATCCCCAGGAGGTTCGCACGCCCGGCACCACGAGGAAGTGAATACCCTCTGCTTGCTCTTTCGTCTCCTTCTTTATCAGCTGCCTCTGCAGCCTGTTGAAACTGAGGCTTGTTTTCGTTTTTGGGAATGTGTCTCATCCACCCCCCCCACCCACCCCACCTCAATCAGGGTAGGAGTGGCCGAGAAAGGTGACGGCTGGGAGAGCGGGGGTCGGCTAGCGTAGGTCGTAGGGTCACGCCACACGCTGCAACAGCGTTTGTTCTGCTGGAGAGGGCCTGAGAAGCAGGTTGCAGATTACTCCTTTATGAGCCGAGGCCCTCAGTGTTGTTGGAACAAGTCTGCGGATCGAGTCAGTGCCTCAGTCCAGCTGTTTGAAGCTGGGAGAACGGAAGAGGCAGGGATTTGAAACGAGAAAAACCTCAATGCTTTCCACCGCCGCTCAAACGAACCAAATACTCTTTGGCTGACCTTTCGCTGGTTCCAATAACAAAAATATTCCCGATCTGTGTTTTGCAGAGTACTCGAACAGGTGTTTGACAAATAAAGTAAAATTTGACTTTGTAAACTAGGCACGATCCAAGAACTTGTGAGAGAACCGTCTTAGTCCCAAACTGCCAGCTGTTGTGTCTGGAGAATGTTTACAAGTGTTATATTTGTTCATTTAAATGGGCCTTCACGATCTACATGTGTGTTTGGTCTTGCTGTGGGTCTGTGCATACACACTCTAGATGTATACTTATGTGCTTCTGGTGCGTGTGCACGTGCGGGCGAGCGAGCGAGCGTGCGAGAGAGAAATGCATGCTGATGCAGCGTGAGGTCTGCGCTCTGTTGCTTCAGCTGAGGCTCCCGCCTCCCTCCCTGAACCGGTGTGGCCGTGTTTGACTGTCCAAAACGACCTCGACCAGGGTTCTCATTATATAGTCCCTACACTTCTTCCCATGCGGTCAGTGGCCTGTTCGAACCAAGCCAGCGCTGTTATCTGTGTCTGGCCCTGGATAACACCCCAGCCAGACCTTCCAGACACACAGTCAGCTGCACTTCAGACCACGCTATGATATTGCAAGACAGTTTCGTCACGCGAAAGCAATTTTGCTTAATCGTTCGCAGGTAATTCGTCTTAAATGTGACTCGAATTTCAAGATAACCTCTACATTTTTTGTAAGAAAGTTAAATAGTTGACAGTGAATTAAGGGGAAACAACCATCAGATGTGCCGTTATAATGTTCTTGCTTCTTCCTGCTCTGAGTTTGTGCCTTTGATCTCTAACCCTACATCCCTACACCCGCACTGCCCCCCCCAACCCCACCCGTACTGCCCCTCCAACCCCACCCGCCTGCCCCCACCCGCTGCGCCTTTATTCTCCATGCAGTTTAGCGCTTCTCTCTCTCTATTCTGTCCTCTTGTTCATTTCTCCCAAGAGCCCTGACCAGAATCCTCAATATGCCCCTTCCACGTCACCTTGTCTGGTTTATTTATTTTTCTTCCTTTATTTATTTATTTCTCGGTTTCAAACAGAGGCTCTGGGCTGCTGCCCTCCCCTCGCTGCGTCTTTCTCGGCCTGTTCTCACTCCGTCTCGCTCCCTCACTCGTCCCGGAGCCTTAGCTCTCTCCTCTGGCCTTCCTCTCTTCCCCTCTGGAAGTAATTACCCCGCTGCGCTATCCCAGAGTGCCTTCGGAGGAGGGGTGTGGCCTGCGCCAGAGATTACAGGAGAACGGATGTGGGGAGTGGCTCCCTGCTCCCCACCCCTCCCCCAGCCCCTCCCTCTGTCTGCCCCCCCCCCCTCTGTTTCGCGTTGTCCCTCCCTGCTCTTGGGGATGCTCCAGATGTGAAGTTCTGAGGTGGCTACCCATAAATTTCCTGCATAGTCTTAAGTCAGCAGCAGCCACTGCTGAGCTTGTCCCTGAGGACCCAGCCTCTCAGCCAAAAAAAGGAGGCGGAGCCTTCCAGCACCATTGTCCTGGCGTAGAAACTTTTTCTAAAGAACCCCTCCCTCCCCCCTCAGGACCTGCCCCCGCCCACACCCCCCAAACCCTCAGACACTGTCTTTTAATGCACTTCCCAAAACACATCAGGTTCCAGCTGCCATACATTACTTGGTAACCGCGGACGTGCCGCAGAACGACTGCTGCCCTGGAGATGCCCGTGGTCTAACGCTTGTCTCGTGTCATCCTCTGTTCTCCCTGGGCAGTTTTCGCTCTTCGGGCCGCGGGCACTGGGCAGGGTGGCCCGCGCCTCCACCGGCATGCCAGGCCTCACCAAGGCCGAGTTCATGGAGAAGGTGCGTCAGAGCAACGAGGCGTGCCAGCTGGGCGACTTCCACGCGGCCGTGAAGCTCTACGGAGAGGCCCTGCGCGCCGACCCACAGAACTGCATCCTCTACAGCAACCGCTCAGCCGCCCGCCTCAAACTGGGCCAATACCAGACCGCCCTGGACGACGCCGTCAAGGCCCGCCTGCTCAACCCCAAGTGGCCTAAGGTAGGAGGAGCAATCCTCTTATGGGGGCGTGGTCATAGTTGTTATTATCGGATACTGCCCAAACCCCAAGTGGCCTAAGGTAGGAGGGGCTATCCACTTTTGGGGTTGAATGTGATTGGATGCTGCTCAGGCTACAGACTTTCATTTAGCATGATCTACACATCACTGCACAGTACACATCTGTTCATATATCACTACACATCTGTTCACACATCACTACACATCTGTCCACACATTCCAACATCTGTTCACACTGCACCACATCTGTCCGATCAAGGTTGTTCTTCTCTGTCAGGACGTCCATGATACACGTGCTCTCTGAGAGTGACTGTTCACACATAAAACGTACAATTCGGATTGGTGCATGATCCATGGGATGACAAGCAAGGCCAGGTTTGTGCCTACATACAGTCACAGCACACTCTCTGACTGAAAAAGGATTGTTTGAAGGAATATTTTAAAAGGAATATTAGCAACCATCTTGGTTCTCTCCTGCTCTTGTGCCTGGTGACACATACGGCTACGTTAGATCAGACCGGATTAAACTTCACCTGAACCTGACTGAAGACAGAATAAAAGCACAAGGCCCTTTTCTTCCGAAACATATTCCGTAAGATTGGAGTAGCTAGATCCAGGGGGCTCTGTAACAATGGCAAGCTCGAGATGTTGATTTGCAGTTTCTTCTTTTTGGATTTAATGGTTGGTTTCTGTTCCGTGCACTTGTTGATTCCCGCATCATCATCACCCCCCCCCCCCCCGCAATTTATTCCAGAGAAGATTCCACTCATTGGTCCAGCCTGGAAACACATGACAGCAAAGATCATCAGTGGCAGTAATTGGCAGACAGCGTTGGAGGAAATTACGTTTTCAATCTTTAGAAGCTACATGGATGGTCTTTCTGCTCTTGCCAGAGAGAACAAACTCAAGTTGGTTTTTACATTTTTTTTTATGAGAATAAGGAGAAGGGTAATAATTTGCCATGTGCTAGTGCACTGCACAGTGAAATGGGTTTGTGGATTGCAGTTACTGAATGACCTGCGGCATCCGCTTTGTGTGGCTACCATCCAGTTATGGGTCTAATCTCAGATTAGTAATCTGCTACCATCCAGTTATGGGTCTAATCTCAGATTAGTAATCTGATACCATCCAGATATGGGTCTAATCTCAGATTAGTAATCTTATACTGGTATTGCTCGGTGCCTAAAACACGAAACTCCAAACTTTCCTGCGGTTCCAACCTCCTAATCTCTGCACAAATCCGATTGAATTATTAGCTATCATGTTCGTAAACACTCTGGTGAGAAAATTCTGGTGAGGATTCCACTGTATGATGGATTGCATGGTGGGATTAACGAGATGTCTCATCTTAACTGCGGTTTGAATCATCGAGGTTCATTGTGCAGATACTCACTCAGAGAGGTCGTGTAGCCTCTGCGTTTGGCCTCTCCCTGACCACACGATCTTCTCCTCCCTGGCTCAGAACACATGTGGCTAAACTCGATCACAGAGAGGAGAGTAGCTCCCCATCATCTTACCTCTACCCTCTTCCATTCGCTGCAGAGAGCCAGGGGGCGGGGCCTGGACGGCCGGAGAAAGGAAGAGGCCCAATACGTTGGTTCGGTGCCAGCGAACCTAAAGCAAGCGGAGGGAAGCTCTGCGGTAGAGCACAGGAAGCTTTCCTGAGAGCAGACCCGCCACACTGTGGGAATGCTTCAGGTTCCACTACTGATTCATGCAGAATTGGAGGAAGTGAGGGGTGGGGGGCACGGCTGTTGTGTTGTGGGAATCCTGGACAAGCTCAGCTGTGAAACTAGGACTGCAGGGACAGCAGCGGCTGTGGCTGCTACAATCTCCAGCCGTGGGGGCCACACCATTCAACCATGGGGCCCACACTTCCCATCCATGGGGGCCATGCTCCCCAGACTTCCAGCACGTCCCGGAGCCGTACAAACTCAAGTTGGAAGACCTCTGAAGGCCATTTCATATGTATCCTGTTTTTTGAAGGGTGAACATTTCGGCGAGATGGCAGTTAGGAGGTGGTGCTTGTCTCCTCTTCGTGTTTCGGACCTTTATTGGGGAAGGGGCACCGAGCTTGATCAGCATGCTACACAAGAACGTCTGTGTGTGTGTGTGTGTGTGTGTGTGTGTGCAGAGGATGGTCCTTTGCAATGTTAACGTTACCCTCTGTACTTGAAGCGTCTTTGTTTACATCCTTTCATGCATGTTTTTATTCTGAGCCACATGCTCATTGCAGTGCGAGCCAGTGTACAAGTGTGCTTTCGTCCTGTTGTTAAAGGCGTGAAAGGCTTGCCATTCTGTCTGAGCCGATCATGTAAACAAAGCTATCAGAGTTTTAAAAGCTCTTTCTTTGGGTCTGCACGCTCACTCTGGGTTCCTGAGGCCGTCGCCTGTGAAGGGGGGTGTTGAGTGGAGGTCAACATACTTTCAGTTGGTTGTCAGGGTTACCAGGCCTGCTTGTGTTTGCAAATTCCAAAATATATGTTTATTTGTTCATATTTATTCATTGAAATCAGGAGTGCCACCCATTTTACTCACGACGCCTCTGTAATGCCCACGCGGCCATCGAGGGGGCGGGAAAAGCCAGCGGAGTGCAGCAGGGTGAGTCTGGGTGGAGCGGGCGGGTGGAGCTCTGCTCAAAGCGGAGGCTCTGCTGCTTCATTACCCCGGGATCACTGGCCGAGGTCAGCTCTGATTAGGTCCCGGGGACGGTGGGTAACTCTGAGAAGGCCATTTACTCACGCATGGGTTCCCTCGTACACCGGGGCGACTTGCCGATTCGTGCCGTCTCCCCTTCATAGACTCCCATGTTGGCACAGCACCCGCTTCCAGAGAAGTACCCGTGAAATGGGGGGGGGGCAGGGTTGGGGTGTTCTTCCTTATTCTTTTGATGCCTGTTTCCTCTTTGTCTCTTTGTCATTCAGATGGAGGGTTTCACGGGTGGAGAAGTCCACGTCCGACCTCCTTTGGGCCGCGTCTCCTAAAGAGAGGCGAGTCTTTCGCCTCCGCGTCCCGCATGGTTGCTAGGCGATGCAGGTGTGCGGGATGCAACGGCGCAGGAATCGCGGAAAGGCTTCCATTCCTTCCACGTTGGATCATCCGATTTTTCCCGATTCCACCACCTCCGATCAAAGGCGGAGGGCGATCTAGGCCATAGACCATGAGATCCGTGGAAGTCTGACATGCTGTTTAGAAAACCTGCGGTTTCTAAATTCAACACGCGGTGCAGTCCTGTTCCCAACCTGTCCAAACCTAACGTTACTACAGAGACCTGATCAGTATGGTGGAGGGGGTGGAGCAGGTCCAACACGCTCTGCTACGCCCTCCTGCTTCCTGCGCACAGACCCGCCAGTGCATCACGATAACACCCTAACCATAACAAACCGCGTCTCTTTATACCAGAAATCCCTGTGTGTGAACACTACCGTGGATGGTGCATGGCTGGGCGTAGTTTTTTTTTTTGGTGTTTTTTTAACAGGATTCTGTGTATTGTTCTTTGCGGTCACCGCATCCTGTTCTGAGACGTACGTCTAATGTAACAGGCTGTCTGCTGTAGATAAACACGGCTAGACCAAGCCCGTCTGCTCTCTGTACCCGGAAACTAACACGGCAAGCTGTGCTTCCCTCTTCCCATGGTGCACTGGGGCTTGGCCTTGCTTGGCACCCTGACGCGACCGCAGCTTGTTGGGCTCAGCTGGCGTGGTGGACTGTGCGTCCATGACAACCCTCGGAATCCTCACGCAGGTGTGCTACCGTGCAGGTCGGAAACGTCATGCCGCATTGAAGTTCCAGGTTTTTATCCGGGTTCATAAAATTAAGCTGCAAACCTCGTGTGGAGACATGCTGAGGCTGTGGTGTTCTTGTTTACTAACAAATCTCAGTCCACAGAATGCTAAGGATCTGGCTTTAGAAAGTGAACAGACATGATATATCAATAGTTACACGGGGTCCAGTGTGTTAGATGGTGTTTTTTTCATCTTATGGACAGTACTCTCTTTTCTACTACATGCAGAGGCAAGTTGTTGTTACAGATGGCTGTTATAAGCAGTTTTTAGATGGGGTTTCCATAATGTCAGTGTGTCAGGTCTGACAACAACACTCTGCCGGACACACCCCCACCCCCCTGTCTTCTGTTTGCACGTCTGGCTAGGCAGGGAGCGGGATTGTCCCGCAACCACGCCCAGAGCTCATGGGAAATGGGTCCCTCCACCTGCACCATAGAACCAGAGGTTTTTACCTTGTTTTATTATAGCTGTTAGAATATGATGACATATTGGCTTAACTAGATGACCTTTATATGAATTTGAGAATATAGCACTACTAGGTAGTGTTGTACGTAATTGCTGTGTCTGGGTTGGAACCTGTTATCTACCTTTACAGTCATGCTGTAGTACACAAGTCTAACACCAGAGGGAGCCATTGAACCGCCCTTTTAGAAGAGCCAGAGTTTCTCCTTGTGGGGGAAAAGTTCTAAAGCGTGTGAGAGAACAGACTGTAGTCTATGAGATCACATAAAAAAAACCTCACTGTTTATCATTCCAGTGCTGATCTCAGTGGGGCGTAATCATTTTTATAGCAGTTACATCATCTCTTTACAACATCTCTCTCTCTCTCTCTCTTTCTCTCTCTCTCTCTCTCTCTCTGTCTGTATGCATAGTCAACCTCGCACAATCACATTTACAGATGCACATACAAATAATTACATTAAAAACTGAGGTGACTGAACCATTTATGGCAGACCATTAATGTTTATCCCAACTTGATGTTACGGGATCATACGTTTAACCTTGTAGCATCAAAACCATTTTCTATTTCTGTCATAAGGGCCTCATCATTGGGAGTAGATATATGTAATACAAACACACTTTCGATGTTATTTACACTTACACACACTTTTACACTTACACACAAGTCTCAGAGAAAGCATAAAACTGCGATCAAAACATCTTTGTTGAAGTTGATCCGGATTGCTGGATTGTCCAGTACACCGAGAGGTAGGGGGGATGAAGGTCTTTGATCTGGTCACATGGAGACAGGCGGAAAGAACCGGGCCCCTGCCGAGTGCAGCACGTGGGGATTTATCCCCCCATTATCCCCCCATCTCTCTCTGCTTTAAACTCTGGGTTCAGGGAAGAGGCTTGGGTTCACTGATATTGGGTTCCTCAGTGGGTTCCACTGTGTGTTCAAATTGCCATGGATCCAGTGTAGGACTGGATATGGAAGAAGTCTCAAATCTCATTTTAAAAGATTTATTTAAAAAAAAATTAGATCTGTATCACAAATAGGTCCAACAAATTTGTATTTGGGTCACTTCCACCCTGTAGAGTGAATGCAGTTCGCAGTGCACAAAACAGAGACTCCAGAAATGCAAACTCTGTGAAAACACCTTCAAAGCACGTTAATTCCCAAAGCCACAAATGCTACGATCCATCCAGTCCACCGAGCGAAGGTCCTCCAAAAGAAATGTGCCGACCTGAACAGTGTGAATTTTAAAGGTCAGAACATGCATGTGTGGGTTTGAAGATCAAGAAGAACTAAATAAGGAGACGCTATTCTGGAAACCCAATGGTGTTTCGTAAACAAACCCGATCAGTGAGGAGTTAAATCCACGTCACGTATTGGAGGTGAACGCATCCACGCCTGATATAAGAACCACCAAAGACATTCTGTCAAGCATAAAAGTACTTAAACACCTCAGGACTAAACAGGCCAATTTGTCTCTGACAGTCCGATGTGTAATCGATGATTATTCTTTCCTGAATTGGTTCCTATCAGTCTCCTCTCTCTGTTTTGACATTCATATGCCATTTAGATGCAGTCCCGTTTTCCTAGGGCCAAGGGGTCATCATGCAAATACCGCTTTGACAGACAAGGCCACTACACACCTCGTATCTGTGAATCAATTGGCCAAAACGCGCCCAGCATCTCAGATGCATCCATCCTGATCAAAGCACAGGAAATCCTGTTTTTTGAGAGGCGTCTTTATTCGGAGCGATAAACGCTCAATTTGGTGGGGTTTAGCTGGAACGCTGCATCGAGCCAAATTAGCCTGAAATCAGTTCCCGGTTTATTCAACGTTGCTGCCAAGCAGGCTGACGTTGCCTTTAAATCTGACCTGCACGTATCGGGCTGGTT
>JAOYMR010000014.1:14010976-14029528 GCA_025802075.1 Tenebrosternarchus preto
GTTATCCCTTCTCTCGAAGAGCCGTGGTGTATTTTGTATGATGCCGATGCCCCCCCCCCCCACCCCCAGACCGCCTGAACTTTTCCCACCTGATCGATGCTTGCGTGCTTGAAACGTGGCTGCTTTGGCGGGGAGAGAGAAAACAATTAGATTACAGGCCGATGTGATCCCTTCTCCAGCTTCGCCTTCAGCAGCAAGGCTATTTGTTTAATAAATGTCCCTGTGTAGACTAAGGCCCCCCCCATCTTTTCTCGCCCTTTGTATAACTGTTTTAGTTAAAGAAGCAAATGAACTGTTTAAACTCGACGATGGCTCAGCCTCTGCGCAAAACGTTTTTTATTACTCTGCCTGATTAATAGCATTATATGTTAGTAGTTTTATATGACATGTTGCAACTTCAGTGTTATATTGAGTTGTATCTCACCGTCACCCCAGCAACCAGGTGTGGTTGGTTTTGTTTATTGTTTTTTTTTAAGCTGGCTTAGTGAAGGCTTTTCATGGTTTATTGATATCTCGTATATTTGACTTGTTTCATTTGATTGATTGTTTTCCTCCTGGCACTATGCTCTCATTTTCCAGGGCTGATCTTCTACCTGAAGTTTATCTCCATTTTACCAGCCCAACAGTTCTCCAAAACTCAATCCAAAGCCTTTCCTTTCCCAGACTTTCCATATGGAAGACCTGCCCCATCCTCTAATCTGTCTGTTATTCTTTCGTTTAACCCTCCGTCCCTGTCTGAGAGTCAGGGGAGGTTATGGAGGCCCTAAAAACCCTTTTGTTTTGTTTTGCTCCTCTATCACTACTCCTCTGTCCTGTCAGCCATAAATAAGACTATACTTTACCTCCTCCTCCGCCCTCCTTCGCCTCCTCCACCCTCCTTCCAGTTTTGAACGTCACAGGCATTTGGTCAGGGAGACCTGCTGCTACCTCAGCTCAGCTCTGTTCTTTCATGTAAGTCCTGAAATGTGTCGAGTGAGACGACTCAGCGCGAGACTTCACACGAGCCATCCGCGAGAATAAAAGAGTGAAAGACTTAAATGAGGTTCGGGGGTTAAAGCCTGATAGTAAGGAGAAATCCTCCTTTTGTGGCTACGAGAGAGCCAGACTTAACAGGCATGAAACGTTTGGACTCCCCACAGCGGCACCGTTTGTCGCGCCTGTTTGTGTGATTGTACTTTTTTCCCTTTCATTTGAAGTCTTTTATTTCATCTAAACGAGGCTGTTGTGACTTTCTGGAACACACCGGAAAGGATTTAAACCACGCCACTAGAACTCACCTTCTGTTAGCGGCACAGACGCTAAAATGCGAATGCTAAAGTAACAACGCTGTGTAAATATCCAGCAGCCTCATTAATTTTAATGCCAGCTTGTTTTGGTGTAACTGACACGTCGACTCGGTGTAAATGAACAACTACTCTTCTCTCCACTGCTAATTTTCAGCACAGGCTGGAAAAAAACAGCTCTCACACCTCCATTAAACATGACATGCCCACGGAACTTACACCTTTTATATTAGCCACTAGGTGCCAGGTGTTGGAAGAGATGGTGACAAGCCCCGCCCCCACCGATAGCTGTCCGCTAGTTTTTCGAGGCCCGTCAGGACCGTGCCAGTGCGGTTCCAAGGGCATCATGCACATAACTGTCGGAGCTTCAGGGTGATGAACGGCTGATCCTCTTCTGACTGGAGACGAGGAGAAGGGTGATTTGGCAGCGGGAACATCCACGGAGGCGTTCCCAGCATCAGCTCAGCCTGTCGCTCACGTTCTTCTCTAGAGAACCACGGGAGGAGCCGTATATTTTACCGCTGGATTTGTTTTTTTGTTTTTTTTCGTCGCCACCAAGGCAAGATTTCGAACTTGAAAGTGTGGAAACGTCGAGAATTTTATTGGGTGGTTTCCGTGTGGCTCGGGATCAGCTTCTCTCCTCAGCCATTTTAGCTGTTCCATCTCCAATGCTGGATTTCTCTGGATACTAGTGCACACACCATACACACCAATATATGCTCAAGCACACATGTTCACCGCAGAGCTGAAGAGATGGTTATCTCTGCCAACCCCAGGGAGATCACCCAGGCCTGGTCCCTATCTGCATTGCTCCTAACCACTCAACCCCCTCCCCTCCCACCTCTCTACGCCTCTGTGTCTGTGTAGTGTGTTGTGACTCCTCTGTGCTGTGCTATTATTGATCTGAATACAGATGAAACCCAAACGCTTTTTAACAGCCGTGTTGATTTAAACAGCATGTTGTGCTCTGTTTCATTGATATCCAGTGTGGATGAATTATTAAACACAGCTTTCCAGGACCTCCGTCTTCTAACATAAAGTGCTTTTCATATAAGTAGCAAAGCCTTTGTAGATAAACAGACCCATGTTCATTGTAATAATTGGGACCACTAGCTTTTAAGAGGGAGAAGGGATGAACGTTGAAAATAAGGATTTAATCAAACGCTTCTATCATGACTGGTGAAAACTGAGAGAGAAAAAAGCATGCCATTAAAAGAAATGTGATTATATGACTGGAGAAATATTGCTTCCATGACGTGAGAAAAGGGTCTCACTTCTGGAAGTTTCTCTTAACAGCGGAAGTGTTGTGTTTGTAACATTAGCCCTTCCCTTCATCGCGCTCATCTTTATAAATGGTGACAACAGTTTTGTTAACTTGAAAACAGCCTGACCTCTTGAACAGCCTGACCGCTAAGCCACAAATATGCAACACTGATCAAAGACACAGTATGTATTCTTGTTTTATTGATTAAACAGATTAAAATTTTAAACGAGGGGTTGAGCCGTGATGTAGCACACAACATTCATCCGTCAACCGGATTATGCAAATTGTGAAAACCAGAAGAATTTGAGGTGAGAATGATGAGAATATATTCACACCATATTACTTACAGTTCGGATGCATTTTCCCATGGCACACGAGCTATGTTCTGGAACAAAGTAAACCTTTGATCTGTAAACCTTTGCACGAGTGCCGATGCCGAACAGATGCCACACAGTAGTGACGGGGCTTCCAGGAATCTGGGTTATGAGACTCAGTTGGTGGACGTTTGCTTTTCTCTCTGCTTTGACGGAGCCACTGACACGATCCCTGCCTGCCAGCTAAAATCAACTGTCTTGACAAACCAGAATGCAGGCCTGGTCGGTCCTTATTGAGTTAGCAGGATATTCGAAGGGTAAAGGTGCCGTAGAACAAAGGCTAATGCTTGGCGAAATCCAATTGCCTGGAGGTCATTTGTGGAGCCTGGGGGAGTGGTGCCAGCCTGTCAGTGATCTTTGTGTAAGGTCAGTGTGTATCTAATATTGGGAGACAGTTTGGTGCTCCTCAGAGAGACATCCATCCCTGGAGACCCATTCAGTTTAGAGTATATCTTCTCCTGGTTGACCAGAGTAGCACATCTTGGCATGGACCATGTGACCTTCAACACTACCTCAGTGGACCTTCCTGACCCTCAGCTGTCCCTCATATGGAGCTTCCAGCTCAGTGTGACCTGAATCACCCTTCTCCTCCCTGTGGGGAGATTCCCAGCAAAGCAGTGGTATATACCCCGAAACTCAATCTATCATCTTGAAGAAGAGTCAGTTCGATAGAAAGCCGTAATGGTGCCGAAGAGAGAGAGGGTGACGCAGCTGTTTCTTCCCAGAAGGGCCTGTTGTAATTGTTTGTGTTGAGGCCGACGTGGCTGTCTCTCCTGTGTGGAGAGAGATGCGAGAGGCTGGAACTGCTCTGTGCAGATAGGCCTTCTGTGGAGTACAGATAGGCAGAGCAAGCTTAATTAGCAGCCATGATTAAACCCATGGGGTCTCAATGCTCTGTAAAGCAGCGTGGCTTACACTGAAGAGTGCATGCGGGTCCTACAACTGTCAGGGTATCCCCAAATCCCCTCTCTCGCTCACTTCTCCTCATCACTCCCATATTTAATTTGTTAGAACGCTCGTGTTGTTGACTCGCCATCGAATTCTTTCCACAGCACTCTCTGTTCAGCAGGGTCTATCAAAAAACAACAGAGTTCTTGGCACTCGGAGGAAAGAACTATATCGAAAAACCCAGCAGAGCCAAGCAACTTCTGTTCCTGGCAGCGACTGTAATCGTTCTAACAGTCCCACAAGACTGCATTCTCCCCCTGTACTGCACCCCTGGTCTCATCAGCCTCAGTAAGTCATGTCTCTCTCCAACATCACCCTCTCGGAAGATGAAGATGCTTCACATGCTTTCGTCAGCTGGGCCAAGAAAAAAAAGAATTTAATTAATTAATTAATTTTTTAAAAGGCTGCTGTGTAATTTTCCTGCACAGATCCAATAAGGAAAACTGCCCTGGGTCAGACCAGAGGTCCTGGCTGTGCTACCACAGAGTTGGGGTTGGAGGGACTGCTGGGCAGTAGGAGGGACTTCTGGGGAAATAGCTGTGCTTTTAGGCTGGGTAACATATTGAATGCTTCAATGATTCAGTCATTAAAAAGTCAATATGGAAAAGTCAGTATTGAGGTTTCAAGAGCACGGGCTCAGATGCATAGGTGAGGGACAGCAACAGTGAAGCGAAGTAGCTCTGCTGAGGAGTGAGGGGCCCACAGCAGTTTTGGCAGTGGGAAGTTTCTTTTTTGTTTTTTGTTTTGTTTACCATTAGTCCAAACTCCAACACCTCTGTCCATGACTTCTTTATGTGTAAGCTGTCATTATGATGGAATTCCTTTTTATCTATATTTGCATTTTGTCATTACATGAAGGTCTTTGCTTTGTAAAACAAAGAGAGAGTAGGATATGATTAGTTGAAAGGATAGTGACTGCTGACTGTGCTATTGGAAAGATTAGTGTGTTGTTAGGGAGATGGCTCTGTTGTTGAGGAGATTACTGTGTTGTTGGGTAGATGTCTGTGGTGTTGAGGAGATTACTGTGTTGTTCGGTAGATGCCTGTGGTGTTGAGGAGATTACTGTGTTGTTGGGTAGATGTCTGTGGTGTTGAGGAGGTTACTGTGTTGTTGGGTAGATGTCTGTGGTGTTGAGGAGGTTACTGTGTTGTTGGGTAGATGTCTGTGGTGTTGCAGAGGTGGCTGTGCTGTCAGATCAGATGGCTGATGTGCTATCAGATCAGTTTTTTTTTCTTATTCAAACAATGGAGCTATTGATATGACAATTGAAATGCTAATCAGAAACAAATATTTAAAAAGGTAATATTGTTTTCTTAGAATACCATATTAACAAAAGAGGCAATGTTACTGAAGTTAAAATAATTACAAACAGAATTTAAATTACTAGACTACAAATGAACAAATACATTCCTATGAAGTGTAACTTTGTTGTTCTCTCTAGTGAAACATACAAGTAACAAATTGCATATTGCAGTGGAACAGAACATTGCACATTTGGAGAATCAGAGAACTACAAGAACTGGCACATTGTTACAGTGAAGTCAACAATGGTTATTTTTGCTGCATACAAAATCTCTTGGATTGAAAGTAAAAAAACAACAATCTTGTTTTGATTTTGACCAACATTTTTCTTCTCAGTAAGAATCCCGTATCCATGGGCTTATTTCATAGATATCTGCATTTAATAAATACTATTTGTTTATGTTGGTTGACTTCTGAAGCAAAGGTTACACAAGCAATAGTCCAGATCATAAATTCTTATTCACAACTTTTTAGGGACATAAAAGAAAAGTCAAACGTGAGTTGCATTCACACGTTCATATTCTTTTTCATGGTATTTTTTTTATAATATCTACCAAACATATGGTCAGGGTGAGATGCCATAACGGCAGACTTACTGGCCAAAGCGTCTTCAGATTGAGCTCTGAAAACATGCCTGTCACTCAGAAAGGTACCGAGCCATGCGCAACCCTGATTGGTTGTAGTCAACTTAGGAGGGGATTCACAAATCAGGCCTTGGCTTTGAAGTCTATGAGTGTGTCATTGGGCACCATGGCTGTTGGACTGCTGACATTATGGGAGTGGACAGGCCTGGTTAAAGCCAGGTCTGGGTTAATGCACTAGTAAATGAAGAAATTATCCTTCATAGGGTTTTCTGCCTCCTAATGGCAAAATCAAATTAAAGTCTCTCACAGAAGGTGAACCCCAGCAGCTGTGCTTGCAGTGCAGATGATCACCAATTCAGGGCCATTTGTATTCATCCCAGCTCATAACTCTGCCGCTTTGACACTCCAGAGTTATTATCAAAGTGGATAGTGATGTCTTGTCCCCTGTTTGACTTGACCAGTTTTTATCCATTTCCCACTGAGACCGTGAACAGCTGTTCGAGCGTGTTGGGTTCACTGGACGTTTAGGACGCGACTGTTTCTGCATACCTACGATGAAAGACATGTATATGTGCACAATACGGAATCATCTCTGATCACTCATTTCTAATTCTCTTTAAAATGGCGCAAATTACTGAACAGAACGGACGTCCTGAGAATCAAGAAAAGTATAATGTTACACATAGAGACCCAGACACGATAGCTCAGGGACAGAAACGCACACCCTCTGAATGTCGATCACCACTTAGGGTGGCATACGTGCCTCTTTGAAACCAGAGCCGAACATAATATTATTGCGATAGCAAGGCAATTTGCCAAGAGGACACATGGGGACTCCGAAAAAATCTCTTAAGAACCTTAAACCAAAGTAAATAACCAAGGAGATCAATCTTTAAAGGCAACTCGCGATAAAACAAAGCCCACGAAACCGGTGTCATATTACTTGCGCTTGCTATTGATAGGGACTGTGGACGAGAGTATTTGTTATGGTTCTTTAAAACACATACTAGCGTTGAAATTCGTGCGAGAAGCCCACAAACACGTCAACTCCAGTCTTCCATTACAGATATCCCTCTGTTATGCACCGAGACACCTCTGTTTCTTATGTGAACTGTCTTTCAACTGGAAGATATATAAATGAAAGCAGTCTATGGTTACAAAACTGTTGACAGTCTGAGAGCATATAGGCTACGGTACTCTCTAAACGGACACAAATCTATGTTTTTAATCTGAAAGGTATTACCATTATTAAATGTTTCTGTGAGTATGATACTTGTACCGCTTTTATGTGCAACCGTGCTAAGAGGAATTGTTGACGTTTATTAAGTGCAGTCCTTATGCTGAAAGGAGTTTTAATATCGTTCGGCTGGCAGTTAAAGAGACGGCTCTATGACCCAGCAGACTGGTCTCCCCCGGTCCTGTGCGCGAGCTCAGCAAAGCACGAAGGAGCAGGGAAGGAAGTCATTAGTGTACTGAAGTCCAGTTCGTCGCTGTTGCAGGACATCCTTCGAACTGTTCGTGCAGAAATTCCAAGGATTTTTTTGTTTTGCTTTTTTCCCACCCCTTCTCCTCGTTTCCTTTTTAAAAATCTTTCTTCGTGTGGCCTCTCTTCGTGTTTCTCTCGCGCGCTATTTTAGCCTGTCTTGTTGCTCCTTGGGATCTTATGGAATTACGCATCCTTTCTGGAATCCAAATTTTACAAGGACTCTGATTTTCGGGATATTTTCGTTGATCCACGCTGAAGTACACGAACCGCTTCATAACAGTTTAACTTGGCACAGATCAGTTGCATACAGCCAAGGATTCTTTTCACTTTTAAGTTAATAAATCCGAACATATGTAAATAATATTACTAGCGACGTTTTTTCACAAAAGGGCTGAACATTTAAAACAACGGAAAGTTTTCCCTCAGTCTGAGGTCACTGTACATACAGGGCGAAAAACTGTTGTCTGGCCACCGTGACTTCGGAAGCCGCACATCTCGGCGAATATACTCCTCTTTATTTATGGTTGACGAGGAAATTTTGCATCTAGCAGTTTTACTCTTGCTTCAGATCGTATTGCACTGACAAGTGCTTCCGGGAACACAAAACTTGTCGCCGCTTTGCCCTGGTTTTTATAACGTATCGGATTAAAAAGGTTGGCGTCGACTTGCCGAGATATTGCCTGCTAGATTCCGCCGTACTACGCGCACCTCTCAGCCGCTCCTGGACGGAGAATGCGGCAACGCTGACGAGTGTCGGGAGACGCTATGGCTTGTCCGCGCAACTCTCGTGAATTACAGTTCTCTGCTTGTGTGATGTTTTGATGCTGTACATTTTTGGTTACAAATATGATGAAATGGCAGCCCCGGAAGAAGGTAAGATGTCCAGAGTTTATCCTCTCATTCTTTGATGCCATTTCCAGTTAGTCTCGTATATATAAAAAGTGCACTCCTGATTAGAAAGTACCTTTGTTTGTTTTGTTTTGTTTTGTTTAGAAACTAGGATATGATTTTTAGAGTTTGGTGTACGTCGATAAATATACATAGTGTTTTAACGTCACTGGTTAGCGTGACCATTTTTAAACGTTTTTGACGTATTCCCACACGTCTGTCTCGCTTCTGCTGAAAGTTTGCGTCTTGGCAAATAGAATATTGTATTTCACACAAACGAGGGTTCGACTCTACTACATGTGGACGGATTCTGTCCTTTTCTCGTCTCCATGCGTTGACCACCTAAAATGATACGTCTACACAGTATAATAGTCTTGTTTTGATACGTTTAATTTCGTCTTTAGTCCTGTCAGTGCCTGAATGGCTATAGTTTATGTCGCACTTGCACGACGATGACATGATGAGTGACCTCAAACGGAAACTTTACGCACGTTCGGGAATATCGTGGGAAAAGATCGATGAGGTCACAGAGGCGCTCGTAGATTGCATGATGCTATTTTCAGTTACATGATTCATGACCATAGAACAAATACATCGTTGTTATAATACATGGACGTGCTTTGTATTTACTAAGGGCGCCTTTATGTTGGCTCAAACTAGCATTTTAAAAGCGATTAAGCGTCGCGTCGTAAAACTACGAAAATATCAAGATCGCTAAGACGTGTGTCAGTATTAACTGTTGTTGACTAATTAGTGGAAAACGCAATTCTGAAAAAGATGGACAACTCGCACAAAAAGAGAACACACTCGGATGAAAAACGCCGAGGTTTATTCTGTGCAGTGTCCGATCTGATTACATGGGACATTGACCATCCCTGTGCGTGAAGTCCTGAAGTCAAAAGCTGTAGTTTCGTATTTGTTCCGCTTGGGGGCAAGCCTCCGTATATCAAAGGAACTTGATTTTTTTTCTCCTCACCCATACGAAAAATAGGCCTTCTCTCTTGACAATGCTTTGGTTATTATTTAATGCATTTTGATTACTCCGTGATTTTTGCTTTGAATTGGAGTAGATATTAGTTAGTTTGTTTGAATTTGCCCGAATCAAAAGGATTTCGGACAGAAATAATGGCTTTGCAGATAAAAGAGTATGACAAACTGCGAGTCATTCATGCAGCTGTAGCGCACCTTTTTATTTTTTGAAGAATCTGTAAACAGACCTCCCTAGAGGATTCTAAAATCCACGCACAGCTGGGGAACCACGGTACAATCACGGAACACACAGACGTGAGTCAGCACACCGGCGCGTTCGTCGTTCAGCTCGCCACCGGCTTCCGACTCCGCGGGGGAGGGGGGGCGGTGAGCGAGCGAATGATAATAATCGTAAACAAAAAGCGGCTGCTGCCAACGCACCGCTCGGCAGGTGTCGGATTGTGTTGTATGCCGAGGTCTCTTGATTGCGACTTCCACTTTTTCCATCACACGCGGCTTGTTGTTCAGGCTTAACTAGCTGATCAAAGCACGGCGGGTCTCACTCGGCTCCAAATGGTTTTTTTTCCTCCCCCTGAGCTTCCGAATCTGCGCCTCGCCAGTGGGGCCTCCAACCACCAGGAGGCTACAGGCTTGGATTCGCTCGTTTCAGCCAAACCATTGTTTTAAAGAGCAATGATAGTGATAGTAGCAGTTGCATGGTAGTGAATCTGCAATGTGTGTGTGTGTGTGTGTGTGTGGGGGGGGGGTCCATCAGGCAGAGGGACCCCACTCCCCACCGCCATATACTCGCTTTATCCAGGCAGGGGTGTGAGATGTGTACGGACCTCCCCCCTTCAGGACGTTCAAGTTCTGGGTCCTTATATGTACGGACCTCCTCCCTTCAGGACGCCCAAGTCCTGGGTCCTTATGTGTACGGACCTCCCCCCTTCAGGACGCCCAAGTCCTGGGTCCTGATGTGTGCGGACCTCCTCCCTTCAGGACGCCCAAGTCCTGGATCCTGATGTGTGCGGACCTCCTCCCTTCAGGACGCCCAAGTTCTGGGTCCTGATGTGTACGGACCTCCTCCCTTCAGGAACCCAAAGTCCTGGGTCCTTATTTGTTTTTGGTTTTTTTTGGTCCTGCAACAACCTGAGCCACAAAAATCCCATGAAATGGGAATCACTAAAACGTCAACAAATCCACCATGCTGTCTGATTGATTGAAAACCAGAGTCCTGTGGAGGTTATAAGATGTTGCCACTTCTGATTGGGGTATTAGGACAGATCGCAGTTGATCCAAACTTGAGGACATTCTTCAAAATTGCGTTATGAAAGCACTGGCCATCAACCCTTGGAGAAATGGATTCTCCAAACAGCTGTTGGTTGAGACATCCATGTCAGGCATGAGACTTCATGCCAACGCAGATGTCTCCTAATGGTCCTCACTGATTATCCGTGATCTCTGAAATTCTTGTCTTCAAACCTTTGGGAGGACCGCTTTCTCTGTAGACATATGTGCTGGAAGCCATCCGTTTTGCAAGGTGTTATGAAACCCCCCCCCCCCCAGATCTGCACTCCACAGTCCCACACATGATCCCACTCACGTGTATAGTTCAACTCTACTTCATTTTAATTAGAGTGCAGTCTGCCAGTCTTCTCTCTCACCCATGAACCAAAACTTGCAGTGTAAAATTGCTGATCCAGCACTAGACGTATTCGTAATGATCACACTCATGAAAGGTTTAGAGGCTAGAGCTGATCTCAGAACAGGACTATCACTATGCTCATATTAACCTCAAAATCACATGCGATAGAATATATATGAAAGATTTATAAGATCTGTATGTGTTAAAAGTAAACTAAGTTTTTAAAAGGGGGTATATATAGCAAATAGGTTTCATTCAGGTAAAAAATAACTATAAACTTGGTGTCATTATAGTTTGCAAAAGACACTTTCTATCTTGACTGGAATATTCTACCACATGTCATCTCTGTATGTTTAGTTCAGACTTAATTCAGAAAACTCAGTGCGTTTTCTTCAGCCCTCACACCTCAGGTATGCCCTCTCTGTGCTCAGTCCAGATCAATACGGGCGTCCTTTAAAAAACACCGGCAACTCCGTTTCCGATTGGATAATGCTAATGCGTTCAAAGGCACTTCATAGTTCTCGGCGCGGCGAACGCAGGGATATCGCTTCTGGTGGAACGATGATTTTGTTTAGCGCGGATTACTGGGATTTACAAGACTCTCTGTCTTAGCTGTACCACTTCAGCAGATCACCTCTGCTATCCCTTACTCAGTGAGTCAGAGGACAACCGTGCCCTGGAGGTTACCGGTTGGCTCTGTGTGTGTGTGTGTGTGTGTGTGTGTGTGTGTGTGTGTGGGGTGGGGTGGAGGGGTGGTGTTTTTGGGGGTGGGGGTGAGGGGTAGTATGGAGATGTAATTATTCATCATGTCAGGGATGCTGAATCAGGCTAGTGGTGGAGTGTGTTGGTCATGGCCGGCGATTGTCACAGTACCCAGTTTCCTGATTCTTAGTGATTTAAGGATGAATAACTCTAGGATGATGAAAGTTGCTGAAAGACAAAAAAAAAAGAAAGAAAAAACCAAAAACGCAGAAAAACAAGCAAAAGTGTTTTTTTTTTTCCCCTTATATTTCCCCCCATTTTTTTCCTTCCTTTTTTTTTCTGGGCCAGAGTAGATGAAACCCAGCCACAGACACTCTGCCTGTCCTTGACATTGTAGCAGATGGGTTTATTTTTAGCTTCCCAGTTTGCTGTGAATTTCCACGTGTTTTGTGACCCATCAGGAATTCTAGAAGTCTTTAATACATGGCTGTTATTTTGGGGTCTGCTTCTTCTGATCGTGCAAAGCAGTGATGATTCTGCAGTCTGCTTGGTAAACATCTAGCCCAGGATTGCACAGTGCAGTATGTATCCTTTGGTAATTGTTACTGCAGAGCTGACCTTTATAGCGCTGAAACCGCGGGAAGCTGCTTTATGTGTGCTAAACTCTCACATTTTGTGTGTGTGTGCAGTGCACTAAGAGCCTCCTGTTTAATAAGCCACGATTGTCATACTGTGATGGGACTCTGCACTGCGTTTTAACATGTATTTCACTTTAATCTGTGTTTTAATCAATTTTGCGAGGTGTACTGCAGTCACAACAAGTAGAAATATTAACAATGCTGTCCCAATATAATCGCGATATGAGAACGGTAAGGTTTTTTCGTCAGTATCGTGCAGCTTTAACCTGTCCACCTGATGGTATGGTTTTAGTTGGAGTAGAGAGGCGATTGCTGGTTCAGTGCCCTTACAGGGAGATGGGAAGCTTCTCGGCTTCTTAATGACACTGCAGCAGAACATAATTTAGCTGGCACTTCAGTGCAGTAGCCTTAACTCTGTATCTGCAGTACTGTTCTTTCTGCTCTAACCTAATTTGCCTGCCCTTAACCTCCTGAGGTGCTTCAGAGCATCATTTCTGCTCTCGTTCTGATTTTTTTTTATTGATCTGTAATAAATTCAATTTGTATAAATAAAATCTCTTGTCTGATGTTATATGCATCTTCGGAATAGCTCATGACAGGCTGGCTTGAAAACAAATTGTTTCTCAAATAACAGCACAGCCTGAGGAACATCCCGCATCCGTGAACGGAAGGGGGTCCCACAGATCTCCATCCTGAGACCCCCAGTGTTGCATCCCTTCCCCCGCTTTGGAAGCTGCACCTGGGGTACGACAACAAGGGGAATACGGTGGGCTCCGTAACAGTGAGGGACCCGGGTGGCAGGACATCAGGACACGTTGGTGAAGCTGGCAGGACGTCTCTCAGTCGGCGAGCTGGGAGCGGGTGGCGGTGGTGGGGGGGGTTTTTGGATCCCGAGATCCTCCTCTTGCAGCTCCCTGCTCAGCTTCCTTCGCTGGGGGCTTTGCCGCATGATTCGGCCCCGCGGGACCAAAAAAGTCACGTTGCGCCTACAGCACGTGAGAATGTGAGCTGGTGCAGTAAACAGTGGTGCAAAAGCAGGCCGCACTTACTGGTGTCCAGGCAGCAAACGTAAGGCATCAGGGCTACAGGACTGGTAATTCCCTCCAGTGCACTGAAAATGGATGCTGGAATGATGCATTATATTTCTGTTTGCGTTTCATGGCTATAAATCAGCATTGTAAACACGTAAGAAGTACGTAGCGGTTGAAAATCACTGGCCACCGTTGGACGGATATTAACGTAGGATTTTTAGTTGGTACAGCCCTTTAACATTGTGATGCAGAATCTGTAGCGTCTTGAACGTCTGGACGTCTTGAAGTTTTACTGCCGCAAGAAATAATCTCAGCCAGGCACTGAAGCATCTAATATGACCAGTAATGCTTTTGACTGAAACCAATTTACACGAATTTGCCCTTACCCGAGGCAAGTGAAGGAGTTAATTAGCTGGATGTGGTAGTGATGGTATGTGTGTGTGTGTGTGTGTGTGGGTGTGGTGGATGTGGAAGTGATGGTGGTGTGTGTGGGGTGTATTTCAGCTTGTGAGGAATCTCCGGTGTCTGCTCCAGTTGGGTTTGTTTGTTTCCTCAGGTGACACTCATGGAGATGGGCATTGAATAGGGGTTGTGTGCATGTGTGTATGTATGTGTGCATATATGCATGTACGTGTGTGTGTGTGTGTGTGTGCAGGCCAGAGCGGCTGTTTTCAAGTCCCCAGGGGGTGGTGGAGCTGCTACAGGAAGCAGCCAGTCGAGGAAATGCACAGGGCTCAATCTGCAGTGGATTCTGCTGTTTGATGAGGTGGAAAAGCTCTTGAAATACCACGCAACCCCCCCCCCCCCAACTTCCCCAACCAACAGAGTCGTGAGTCTGGGCACCGAGACCAGTCTAGTCCAGCAGCATTTGATGAGGGCTCTCGTCCGCTGTTCCGCAGCAAAACAGACTGATTTCTGTTCGTAGCCGACGTCTGAGGTTTTGTCGGCGTGTGTCTTTTCAGTTTGCCTGCTAGAGTAATGAGGAGCATCGCTGGCCGTGGGGCGTGTGCAGCTCTGACGACAGGCTCTTATCACGGCAGCTGTGTCTCCTGAATGTCAGCTGTTCATTTGTATGCTTGGTCATCGCCTCTCATCAAAAGCTTGCGGGTGTGTTCCTGACCGACTGTAACCTGTAGCGTCAGGAGTCTTGCTATCACAGCAAATCCCACCTTCAGAAAGAACCAGTGAGAGAGGAGCTGTGATCATCAGGTTCTGAGCCATCAAAGCTTTGCATGAAAACTCAACTTCATTTGTGTTACTAGAGCAAAAGAGCCATTTTTTGTGCCATTCGTTTCATCATGTACCAGTAATTTGAAATATGTATTTGAAATGGTATTTGAGGAATTTCAGAGTCTTTTCTGGCCAGATCGACCTCTCTATGGCTGAGGAAGCTGGACTCTGCAGCACCTATCTGCCCGTGTGAAACGGTTGTTGGTTTCCTTGGCTGGACCAAGCGGACCAGTGTGACTGTTCTATAAACGGACTGATGCGTGGAGACACTGTGGCACAATTCTAAGCCCGTGTTGTGTCTACACCGTCATCTGGTCACACTTCTCCGCGCCGCCGCCGTCACCCGCAGATCCTGTCACGTTCAGTTGCCCACACAGCTGTCGCCGTGGCTGCATCACCTGTTCGCTTACCCCCGCTAACAGATGAAGCAAACGTTCAAACGCAAATGCTAACAATGGGCACCGCTAAACGCTAGCAGCCACCAATGACCGTGTTAATTTTAGCATTGCTTAGCCATTAGCGCTAACGCAGGCACGTTCGTCAGCTGCCACCACGGAGAGAGAATGGGGACGGGACTCCTGAAGGACAGGAGGAGAAGGAACGAGCGGGACAACGTTCTGCTTACGTGCAGTTGGCGTTAGTTCAACGGTTTCACCATGAAACGGAAGTGAAAATAAAGTGGAGCGCGGCGGCAGCCTGATAGCACCGCATGCAATGGATGACAGTCCGCATGTTGTGGATATCTGCTTCAGTTTGGGCTTCGGAAGTGGCACTGGAAGTAGTTATTAGTGTTTGTCAGGTGATTGCTGTGTACCACCCATCGGCTTTTTAGGCTTTAAGTTGGACTGAAAATTTAGCTTGGCAGCAAAAAGAGGTTTATAAGATAGTTCTGTTAGCGCATCACGCACTTTCTCAAAGGTGTGGACTAATGATCATTATGTGCCCAGTGGATGTTTTTGCATTTGTACTTTAATGTTAAAGCTGCATATAGATGGCTACTTCCAGCTTGGTAGAGCTGTTCAGGAGTCTGTAGGAGTTGAACTGTTGGGGGTAGAAATAGCACCACACATGCCAAGGCTGTCACACGCGTGTGTGTGTGTGTGTGTGTGTGTGTGTGTGTGTGTGTGTGTGTGTAAGTGGTGTAAACCTATTTGAACTACTCTAAAATACCACGAACAGCCAAGCAGAGCAAGTCTCAAGACCTGTCATACATTTAGCCAGCAACTCACATAGAAGCCCTCCTCCCTGATTACTCTGCCTTGTTCTCCCTCACACACACACACACACACACACACACACACACACACACAATGCTCCCATTTTTATCATGGCTCTACCGCCCTTTAGAGGTAAAATCAGTTCCCTCCATTTTAAGGTGTGAATGGATTAAATAATAAGGTGGGGTCTGGGTTCTGCTGGACTTCACAGTGAACTCTAATGCAATTTGTTTCAATTCCCATTGCTTCTCATGCACCCAGCTAGAGGTGATGCCAGCCGCTGTGTGAGTGTGTGTGTGTGAGTGTGTGTGAGTGTGTGTGAGTGTGTGTGAGTGTGTGAGTGTGTGTGAGTGTGTGTGTGTGTGAGTGTGTGTGAGTGTGTGTGAGTGTGTGTGAGTGTGTGTGTGTGTGTGTGAGTGTGTGTGAGTGTGTGTGCGTGTGTGCGTGCGTGCGTGTGTGCGCGCGTGTGTGTGTGTGTTGCATCCTTCTGTTCCCTGGAGAATGGACTCTGAATAGATGCATTCCAGCTCTCCGATGTCAGGGAAGTGTGAAATGCTCCATCTCCTCACGTGTCCTGTGGCGACTTGGCACACGCAAAAAACGTCTTGCAGTTTGGAGAGGTTTCCCTGTTACGTTGTGGTGGTTTGCTGCAATTTACCTGACAGCCTGTCGCTGGAGAGTGAGAGAGAGAGAGAGAGAGAGAGAGAGAGAGAGAGAGAGAGAGACCGATCCCGAACGATCCCGTTCTTGTGCGTTCGGAGATCTTCCGTCTCCTTGTTTTATTGTGTTTCTACTCGGTTTAGAACTTCCTCGATGATGGTCCAAACTTCATACTCCCTTTGTACCTGAGCTTCAGAGGGCTGGGAACCTTTCTCATGGTGTAGTCTAGCTGAGCTTTTCGTCTGTCTTACCGTAGCTGAGTGGGAGTCCGGCCACCACAGCCACCTACCACACCGTCTTCGCTCTCCGTCGTCATGAACTAAACACATTGTAAAGCTCTTTTCAGGTTTTTCAGTACAGAGCAGGGCTTTTACAGCTGTCTGTGACACACATTAATGTCTTCCAACTGTAAGATATAGTACAGTTAGCTCTAAGCTGGCTTAAAAAGGTCTGTATAGAGGTGAGGGGAAAAGGCCATGTGGGGTGGAGGTGTGAGTGACAGGTGGAGGTGTGAGTGAGGTGGCCTCTATTGTTAGTGCAGGGGAAGGGGGAGGGGAGTCAAACGAGCTGTAATTGGAAAACTTGAGAAGACGAGCCTGCAGGAATCAATGCAGGAAGCCAACCTGCCAAACAAACACGCAGGTGTGTTCCATCGAAATCCATCCTCCTCTGTTTTAATAGCATGGTGCATGATTACACACACACACACACACACACACACACACAATCACACCCTACAGAAATAGGCATTTCCATCAACCCACCTTCTCAGACACATTCACTCTGTCTCTCTCCGTTTCTCTCCGTCCTGGCAGTGTGAATAAAACCTCTCAATGGAACCATGACAAATGAGCCTCGCACGTCGGGGGCGGGGGAGGGGGAGGTTTGTGGGCCCATGAGCAGCACTTGACCCGGGCATCGCACGCAAATTGTTCTAGAAAGTTCCATACGTGTAGCATGCAGAACCTCTTCTCCATATCCACCTGTTCTCTCTGTGGTCTTCTCCACCAGATTAGGCCCAGATCGAAAATGTCCCTGGATGCTGTGCCCTCTGAACAAAGCACCTGCTGTTAAATTGGCCGCCGCGAAGGCCAGCCATCCCTGACACGGGTTTGTCATTGGCCGCTGCAGCTGACTGCGCTCTCCCCCAATTGGGCCACTTCTCTGAATGCGTGTGTCCGAGAGGGGAGGCTTTTGTAGACATCGTTCTCGGCACCTCCTGTCCATCCGAGCCGCTGTGTCTGCTAAGGTCATGTAGTTCTAAACCCAAGTTGCTCAACAGCAAACACTATTTTAGTGACACATGGCCGGTAAGACCTTGTTTGGGTTGTTTGACAGAAGCTTCTCGCATAGAAAATAATAACAATGAAGTGACTGTTAGTTCAGCATTCAGCGGCTCTCACAGGCAGCTCTAGTTTGTAGAGGTGGCCTTCACTCGGATTGCTCTAGGATCATTACTGGCATGGCCTCTGCTTGACCTCACAATGGTTTCTACTCTCCAGTGATTTTTTTTTTTCCTTCATGTTTTCTGCTCTCTGCAAAGAAATACTGTGCAGCATTTCTCTCTCTCTCTCTCTCTCTCTCTCTCTCTCTCTCTCTCTCTCTCTCCCCCTCTCTGTCTCAGACACCTCACTCCTCCAGACTGAGATAAGCGATCAGTACCAAGCATTGTGGATGACACTTGTATTTGCTGTCTGCCAGCAGCCTTATACGAATCCATCCCCCTCCTCAAGATGGATCCTAATTTGCCTCTTGGTCTCCACCCTTCGTTAAAGGTGCCATTGTTTTCCCAACCAGACACCCGCTGGAGCTTGCAAAAGGGTCCCTTCCACTCCCATTAATTGCCTATTTGATATAGCTCATTGAATATTTATATAACCCTATTAATTGCTTCGTGTCGTTGGACGTCTTAAGTTGGTTCCTGTTTGGCAAATTAGTGTCAGAATGATCTCATTTGGAGCGCCGGCCTCCACTCATTAATATGATCCTGTGTCCCTGAGGGGGGTAACAGTCAGAGACAGGATTGGCTCCTCCCAGAAACCTGATTAGAAATGCTGTTCCAGTTAATCAAGTCTGAGCTTCTTTCCTTTATCCTCTTCTTTTAAAAATCACTTTTGTGTAATGTAATTATGGCATGTCATTTTTTTTTTCTCCCCCGAGCACTATGAAATGTAATTTCGCCCGTCCCGGTGGAGAACGGAGAGGGGGGGTGGGGGCGGGGGGGGGGGTCTGCTGTTGTCTGCCGAAGTGCGGCACACGGCGCCCTTCCAGAAGAAGCGTTCGGGCAAGTGGCGGACCCCACCCCACCCCATCGCTCGCCGCACAGTCTGT
>JAOYMR010000014.1:14040763-14051699 GCA_025802075.1 Tenebrosternarchus preto
GTCTCTCCAGACGGACGGTCTCTCCAGACGTCCGTGTGGCATCACATGCTGACGTGGTTGGCGGAGTTCAGGTTCACGTGCCCGGTCAGATGACCCATGTCGGAGTTGAGGCTCACGCAGCATTACACCAGCTGGGTCAGAAACAAACTGCTCCCTCAGCCCGTTTCAGTGACTCCAGGGAGCTTAAGCCAGGTGGCCTTCTGCCGAGCAGCGGTCCTACGGCAGAACGAGGAGACCATTAATCCTCGACATGCCACAGCACTACCAAGAAAAGAAAGAAACAGAACAGAAATGAACCGAAAGGGCTGAGTTCTCTACGCAAGGCGACGGCTGGAGGAAGAGTTGCGGCCCTGACCTTCCTCTCACCTGTCACGCGCCGTAGCACCGCCCCTCGCTCCGCCCCTAACCTGCTCGTCCAGTCACATGCGTTGTCTGAGTAATGCCTTCACTGGTTTTCAGTAAAGCTCCATCCCATGTCCCCCCCTGCAGTAACAGGGCATGAGTGAGGACCGAGTCAGCGGACAGAATCAGAGATGACCCTGACCTGTTTTGACTGTTGTGTGTGTGTGTGTGTGTGTGAGAAGTGGTGGGTGCGCCCGGGGTAAGGAGGAGGGGGGGGTATAAGTGTGAAGAGAGGGAGATGGAGAAATGGGTGCAGTATTCGGAGGAATAAGCAATTCTGGATTTGGGCGTAGCGCGCACCAGTCGATTCTGCAGGAGCCTCCGAATGGGGTCCTGATAGAAATGCTTGGTTCAAAAGCTGAACAGAGAATGCTGGTTTTATCCTCCAACGTGGACACACACACACACACACACACACACACACACACACACTCCAGTGTGCTTCCTCATAAACCTCCCTCACTTTACCCCTCAAATAATCCTCCAAAATGATTCCGAAACTCCTGGACCGTAGAGCAAGGGCTTTTCCTTTCTGTCCTCTGCCCTGTTTCTCTGCTCCTGGGAGCGCAGACAATGTCACGGCGGTGCTTTTGACAGCCGGCCTCCGCGGCCGTTCAGTTCAGGGCTTGGGATGGTCTTCTGCAAGGTTAAAGGAGGGGAAGCAGAAAACGCTGCTCTCTGAGATCTGTGAAAGGGCTTCGTTCGTCCGCGGCGATCTGGGCCAGACACACTGCCGCGGCTCGAATGGCATTGAGGTCTGTTGTAAAAAAAAAAAAAAAAAAAAAAAGACTTTTGTGAGCTTTGTTTTTGTTTGAATGTTCTCCATGGTGCCCACAGGCTTCCAGGGGGAGTTTTACTTTCCGGGCAAGGAACAGCGGATCCCGTGCTCATGGAACCACGTCCGTAAAAGGTCTCGCTGGGAAGTTTGTAGATCTGTGCTCTAGAGGTCGAGCGCATTGTGGGATCCCGAGCAACACGACCTGGTTTTCCAGAGCAAGGATGGGAGCATGCGAGTGGAATACGGGCCGGAATGAGTCAGAAGTAACTGGGGGGGGGGGGTTGTCGCTGGTCATCCATTTTCATGCGTTTCTTGCAGTTGAGGGGAAGGAGATTGGCCTGTCACTCTTAGCTCGTTAGTCACCTGCATCCTGCTGTTCAGAAATCAAATAACGAGACGACGATATATTTGTCGCCAACCTTGATGTCATTCATTAGTGAAGGATGGTTACACACCAACTGAGAGAGAAGGCGTGTGTTTGTGTGTGTGTGTGTGTGTGTGTGTGTGTGTGTGTGTGTGTGTGTGTGTGGTCTGATTTAAACTATAATGGGCAACAGTCCACACCTGGGCTTGCAGAGAGAAGCCACCTCTTTGCTTCTGACTTCTGTGAAATTGTCATTTGCTCTGCCCGCAAATAATTGTTCTTTTCCAAACGGTCCAGTAACACTGTGTGGAACATGGGCTCGGCCCGTTGGGTCCAGTAACACTGTGTGGAACATGGGCTCGGCCCGTTGGGTCCAGTAACACTGTGTGGAACATGGGCTCGGCCCGTTCGGTTTGCTGCTGTCTGTGCTCCGTACCGTCCGCGCTGTTCCCACGTTGCCTGGAGCATTTTAAGTGGGTGAGAAAGGACGAGGAGGAGGAGGGAACCCTGAGTGTTTTCACAGAGGGGAAGAACGGACGCTAACAAGGACGCGGGCGAACGGCATGCGGACGGCGTAAATACTCCTCGCTTGTTAATTAGCGGATCCGTGCTAATAGGCCATGCTGTCGGCGAACCAACCGCAACGGCACATTTTAGCGTCTCCGCCCACTTTTTAAACACAACACTACAAGCAAACACTCCATTACGCGAGAAAACAATACGCCGTGTGTCTCCGGAACTTAACATGTAGTGGTAATTAATTTTCCTTGGTTGTTGTAGCACAGATTTAAATTTGTGAACTATATATATATAAAGTGAGAAGTACAGCACATATTTCAAATGGGGAAGGTGTTAATGTAATTCAGGAATACATAGTGCAGCTCACAGGGGTGCTGATATGAAAGCACTCTCCTCTGGGAGTGGATGGTCCCAGATCTTTCAGTTACTCCCCATAAGTGGATAATTTGGATCTCGTTAAGTGTCTCCCCTTCAGAGGAGAGGAGGGGGGGCTCGGCCTTCTCTCTCCGCAGGCCTCCCCTCCTCCGGCCCAGGAGGAGGCGACGACGAGCAGGTGAGGGAAGATAAAAGGACCGACCCTGGGTTTGAACCTGCGGCCTCGCTCTGGTGCTTCGGGATGGTGCTCATTAGCTACTCTGCTTCTCCTCACCCTTCTTCAGATGAAGGAGGAGGGGTCCAGGTTGCTTTAATCCCCTCCCCCCCCCATCTCTCACCCTATACCTTTCCATCCTGTGGGGTTGGATTGGGGACTGATTTGGTTTTGATGGAGGATGGTCAGTGCAGAGCTACAGAAGACAGCAGGGATATATGAGGGGGGGGGGTGTATGTGTGTGTCCCCGAGTGTGCGCAGATGTTCGTGCATGTGTGTGTGTGTGCATGCACATGTTTGTGTGTGTATGAGTGAAGCAGGCAGTAGCAGTGGGCTGTAATTGTCCCCCAAAGCCGCCCGATGCTACACAGGGTTCCACACAAACTGTCTGTTTGATTAGAGCAGAGGGAGGTTGAGAGCTCGGTTTATTAAAGTGTGGCCTTGGTTTAATGCTTCTCCAAATGTGGATTCACACATTTCAGATGCTTCATGCGAAAATATTTAACAGCATCACTTTATTTATATTTTAAGATGTTAATCTTTTTTTTAATGCCATTATGAATTCTTCTTAATCTTACAGCAAACTTATCTGTCTGGGATTTTTCCGTTTCGCTCTAGCCATGCCAGTGGCTCTGATTCGCACGTACTGCTCTACCAGTATCTTTGGTAATGCTCTGTTTCACATAAGTCAGTGTTGAGATGATGAACTCTATGATACAGTAATGATAGCACATACCAAATAACATACCAAACAAAGACTCATATTTGTACCTGAAAACCAAGAGGTCTGTTTTGTATTGGTTTTGCTGTATCTATTGCTATGTTTAATGATGATTTTCTCACTCTGTCTGTCGGTATCGTACGTCGACACAAGATCACGACGTGTGTGTCCGGCTCTTAACCCTGAGGTCATCCCTGCAAGGTTTGATTGACAACCTAATTACCCAGTCCAACAAAGGCAGGCCTCTGCTGTAACTGCAGCTAACTGGATTGGGGGGGGGGGTCTGTCCCATTTCCGACAACCTTTGCGGGACCTGCGGGACTCGCCCGGTTTGCATGGTCCCGAGAGCGATCGAATGTGGGGTTTGAAGAAGAAGAAGAAGAAATGAAGGCTGGGAGAATTTGACAGGAACAAATACGAAGGCTGAAGGAGGAGGGGGGTGGAGGTTGTGGCTGAACCATGAGTCCGGAAGCTTCCACCTGCCTTCCATCTGGGTCCTGCCAGTCAGGCTGGTGGAGAAAAACTGAGATTCGTGCTGTGGATCACACTGCTTCATCTGTCCCCATTCAAAGGCAAAATGAGGTCACTCTTCCCAAGGACGTTATATATAAAAAAAAAAAAAAAAAACCCTACTTCCACTGGCCTCCTCACCCTCCAACCCCCCCCCCACTCGTTTTGCCCGGGGTTTGTAAGCCTGGCTGCTCTAGGACAGAGCTTTCATAGCCACCGGCTGCTCCTTGATTTTCCCGGGTCATGATTCAGTGCTGACAAGCACGATTTAACGAATACATACCGGAATTAGCCAGAACGTCTCCACTGGGGAAATGCTCCTGGTATATCCGTCAAAACAGCATCAAACGCAGTGTGCATCTAATCTGCTGGTTTTGGGCAGTGCATGTGTATGTGTGTGTGTCGAGGTGAAGGGACATAACGTATCGGGTAACGTACCTTACAGACGCTAAAAAAACCCTGCAGATAAGAAGTGACGTAAAGCAGCTGTCTGCTTTGGTTTCGGTTTGTTGACCAGGGCAAGGCCTCACTGTCTGAAACGACGATTCCTGAAATAGCCAAGAGAGCGGCCGCGGAGCGCTGTGATGAGGGAGGCTGGGCCCAGACGTGCCTCCTCCACCCGGAGACAAATGGTGCTATCAGTTATCGTTTAATCTCTTTGTATCTCCAGCTCCTATTGATTGAAGCTTCCTGTCAGAAGCACGGCCGGCTGTCAGATGGAGGTGAACCCCTTATCTTCAATACATATCATCTCTCTCACGGCACTTCAATCAATTGTGCTAGCGTAGGCTCCGCCTCCTCCCGCCCCCCCGCTCTGATGGTCTCGCTCGGAGCTCTGACGGAGATGTCTGGCTTGAAGGAGGCGAGGAGATGCTTGATCTCGGGCCGAACATCTCCGCCGCCGACGCACCTTCTCTGGTCTGAGAGACGTGACCCCTCGTAAACGGGCACGAACTGCCGTCGCCATGACATCGCTCTAACACTCCCGCCCCTTTATCGGTGCTGAAGATGTTGCCGTGGCAAAACTACCTGCCACATGAGCTAGGAAACCATAGCAGCACCTTCAGGATTGGAGATGGAGCAATGGAATGTGGGCAAATGTATAAGAAACAGTAAACAGTAAATATGAAACTCAGTGCATCAACTTTCATATATTCATGGAGGCTTCCGACTGAGATATATAATCTGTGAAGCTTTTTTTTGTTGGAGTAGGACTGGGACTCAGATAGTTTCAGATAGCAATGTTCTGTTTTAGCTCTGAAGGAGGAGAGGTAGGACCTGTTTCATCACTCTGTAGTTTGACTTAATCTTCTGCTTCAAGCAGCTGGGTCAGCAGACACTTCCACCGAGCCAACGATCCTCTTAAACGCTCAGCGGAATCGTCCGCATTATCTCTGGCGCCCGCGAACCTCGTCGAGCCCGAGCGCCCGTCTCGGAATTACCGCAGGCGAGGAAAAGCCAATTCCGTAACAATGAGCGGCGGAGGCTTCGCCGTCTGGAACGCTGGGAGAGCCGGGAGGATAACGCGCGGAACGCAGTTAACGTTCTGGGGAGGATCAGGGCCGTTTCGGACGCGGGCGAATCAGTCCGCGTTAGATATTCCATTTTCTCTCGCCGCAAATGAAAAAAGAAAAGGGTGGGGGAGACGATTTCCGAGCTGCGAGAGATCTTGTGTAATTGCAGCTGAAAACGAAGTGACATTTCTAGCAGCCTTGGATGTGCCCGGCAGTGGATGCGGGCTGTGCTGTAAGCTCCCTGTAATTGCCGCAAATGTCTCCTTTTTCTGAATTGACTCCACAAACTAGACGCTATAGAGAATGCTGTTTTCACTTTTTAATTTGGAGGCTGTGCGTGTGTGTGTGTGCATGCGTGCGTGTGTAATCGTGTGTGTGTGTGGCCGACATGCCTCCAGAGAAAGTTTCACTTTTATGTCTAATTATAATTAATGAGTCTACCGATTCAAAGTGAGCTTAAATAAAAAGACTGAATCCACTTTTGTTGTTCTGGTGTGCCTGTGCACCGAATACACACACAAATAAAGCCTACACTCGTCACCTTCTCTTTGATGGCAGATCTTCTCTTCTTTCTGCTCAAACTGTCGCCGAGTTCATCTCATCCCGAGCAGGAGGATACGCCCGCCGGTGTAGCCGAACGGCTTCCGCGCGAACTGTTACAACGAGTCAGTTGCCATGTGGGGGAGGGTGGGGGGAGGGTGTTGGAGTGTCAGTGGTGGCGTTGGGGAAGGTTCTGGAGAAGTTGTGGTAGCGTTAGAGTTGAGTGTTGGGAACAGCAGGAGCATGGAGTGTGTGCTAGTTTTTGGAGATCAGCTATGGCATTATCATGTCAGCATAATGTACCATGAATCTCGAATCTACTCCACACGATCGACTTTAATCGCCTGTGACATCTCTGAGATGACGTAGCCAGCTGACCTTTTCACCCCCGAACTCTGAACTGCTCCTGAATTTCAGACGCACCCCCGCGTTCGCCACTCTCTGTCGCCGCTTGGGGTTATGAGATCATCGGGGGAAAAACCTCTTACGTCATCGAGGCGACCTCGATGGCAGGGAGCTGCCGTGCCGTGTGGCTCATGTACCTGATGCTCATCTTTTCTCTGGCCCTTTCCTGTCGGCCAGCCCGGGTCCCGCACCCGTGTCCTGCGCCAGGCTCTGGGGCTTGTGCCCAGCGCCTTCTGCGTTGGCACAACCTGCGAAGTAACAGCGAAGAGAGCCCGAACTCCGGTGGCGGCGCACGCTAGACATGACCTCATTGCGGATCAGATCGCCATGGCGCCGGAGGCTCCGTGAGCTTCCCTTCAGCCGCCCGTGATCAAAAACACTTCTGTCGTAACAAAGACACAGACCACCCTGGAGACACATCCGAGAGTTTTCCTCTGGTTTTGTTTCCTCGTAGGTGTTCTCCACCACTGGGAAACATGTTCTCTGGTCTTAGCAGACGCCCGCGTCTTTTTCCACCCGACAGAAGACCTCTACCCCATCCCAAGACATTTCAATCTAGCGAGCTTTCTGGAGCCCGTCTTCAGGTCGGGCTGCTCGGAGAAAGCAGAGCTTTGTTTGGTGGTTAAACGCACCGTGAACGTAGCACCAGGTGCCAGGCCGGAGTCACTGCATTTACAGAGGGGATCCTTTTGTCATATTGTTTCCACGCTGCCCGTTTGGTTTTTTCCTGCAATAGAACAACGGACTTGATGTGTGTTGCCAAAGGCCGGTGATGTGTACTGAAGTGCTCTCGTTAGACCCAGCTGACCAGCGCAGAGGCATAATGGACAAACAAAACCACTACAGATTCGCTGCCAACAGTTAATTTAGTCGTTGGCTTAGAGGTCGTTTAGTCGTAATCGGAGTTCTCTGCAGGCTTCATGCAACGTGTAACACCATGGCATTGAGCTAAAAAAATATCAATACAGCGGTGTAACCAAATTCAGTTCCCTTTCAGTGTAGAAATGAGATTCATGTCAGTGCTGTGATGTATGAGCCGATATTTGTTTCGTTTCTTTTTAACTTTGTTCCCTTCAAAGGTTTTTCTGAAGCTTTTCTTGTTTGTTTTCTCGCCTTTGGCTGACGTGTTTGTGTTTCTTTAATTTTAACTTTATAGCTCACTATAAAATGCACCCGCAGGCAAACAATCCTGCATTCCTTTAACGGTCTGCTTTTGGCCCTGCCTCACGGCACGCTGTATATCGTACTGGAAAAACAACAAACACCAGTGGACTGTAGTTTGGATGGGAGCTGGTCTGGATTCTGAATCCAACACCCTCCCCTCCCCAACCCACAACCACTTGTGATCGAGTCCCACAACCCGATTATGTATGTAATCAGAGCTGTTCTGTACATCTTGCTGTTTTCTCTCTCTCTGTCTTTCCTCCCTGTCTCTATCAGCCATCTCTTTCCTTCTCTCCTCTATCTCACTTTTTCCTCTCTGTCTCTCTCCTCCTCTCTCTCTCCTTCTATCTTTCTCTTCCTCCCCCGTCCCTCTCTCTCTGTCTCCCCTCCGTCTCTCTCTGTCTCCCCTCCGTCTCTCTCTGTCTCCCCTTCATCTCTCTCTCTCTCTCTCTCTCTCTCTCTCTCTCTCTGTGTGCCCTTTGAATGAGTACTGAAGAGAGCTGTCTAGCTGGTACTCCAGGAGGAAGGTGACACAGTACAGCGCCTGCCGCGTTAACAGACCCGCCCCCCTGAGCCCCACGTTATCAGGAGAGCAGCCGTCTCGGACCCTAACCCTGACCCTAACCCTGACCCTAACCCTGACCCTAACCCTGACCCTAACCCTAACCCTGACCCTGACCCTGACCCTTGCACCGTGACCCCTGCGTCGTGGTGCCACCTCAGACTATTGAACTGTTCCTTTTAAAACGTCTGCCGTTCCTGGTTACCCCCCCCCCACCTCTGAAAACACACTCTCGCCAACATGCTCTCAGCGCCACTACGTCCAAACACTGTGATGAATGACTTTTAATAAAGCTAATAAGTTCTTGCTTGTCTGGATGGCTCTTTCCCCTGGTTGCCATGCCAGCTATTGTCAGCAGTAACAGGGCCTAAAGCCCTTGTTGTATGAAATGAAGCTCTTCTGGGGGCATCGCTGGAATTGTGGAGGCCTGAACTTACTCCACTGCCTTCCATGCTGTGGACCCCCTGGTGGGCGGGGCTGTGGCAACACAGCGAGGGCTGTTCCATCAACAAGGGTTATACACCCTCTGCTGTTCTGTACATACACTCACACACAGACCCCCCCCCCTCCCCTCTCCACACACACACACACACACACTCACTCTTAGGCAGATAATGCCAGCTCTGGAATTCCACTTGGGACATTTTGACCACACTGGCATAGGGAAAAGTACCCCCACCAGGGAACAACTACAGTGTACGGTACTCTGTAACCCCCCCCCCAACCTGTGCTCATATCGATCAGTGTTTCCCAGCCGGTTTGGCTGCGGTGGATCATGGTCTCCATCCTGTTGGGTCACCGGGGTCATGTGACTTGCTGACTCCATCTGGCAGTGCAACTTTCTCGCTTGTCCCTCTTGGAAGGCTCACAAAGACAAGCACAACCAGATTAATGACATTTGATTTGCTTCCCACAGCAACACAGATTAATATTCATGCAGATTAGCCTTGTTATTTTGGGCCCAGCTTTCGTGCAAGGAACAGTTGGTGATGGTGGTTTCAATTAAGGTTCGTTGTTTGTCTTTTAACGCCTTAATCTCTCGGCGGGTGCACAGCGAAAGCTTGCTACCTTTTACCGAGTCGGTGAAGACAATCTTCCTGTGGCTCGTGACGCGCATACAAACAGCTAGGGGGCGCTGTGTTTAACGGTGTTTTACAGATGCCATGATGATGAGTCCTTTGTTCTTGTTTCTCCAAGCCGTTCTGTGGGCCCCTGCTCGTTCAGGCAGAGCTAACGTGGTTAGCTTTGAACAACCGCTGATGTCACTATTTAGCAGGCTAGTTTTCTCTGACTACATCGTACCCTACGTTAGCGTTGTGGAGTCGAACGAAACCCTTTAAACCTGGAGCCAGGAGAGAATTAGCAGGTCTATATTGGGGCCAGCTGCATGTGTTGTGAATTAGAGTGCGTTTATCTGGCAATCTCCTGACAGATCTAATCATTTGCATTCCAGGGAACCTGGAAACAGAACTGCTGGACAATGACCAACCTTGAGAAGAGCTTATAAAACCGAGCCTTACTTCTCACAGGCCCTGCCATCTGTCCACTCGCCTCCTCTCCCACCCCCCCCACCCCCCTCCTCACGCGTTCGATAAATCGCTTGTTTACTCATTTACCAGACACGAAGGGTTTAATCATCTCTGTTTGCGCTTGTTTTTCATGCCTTTTCGGTTTCTTGGTGTTACTAGATCTTTTTTTTAGCAGCCCTGTGTTTATCAGACGGTCCCCGTTTGCATCTCTGGGCTGCAGACGCCACAGTTTGTTCGGAGAGGAGCACACAGGAGTCGGAGCTCCGCGGCGATCACCACCGTCGTTCGCCACCGGCGTCGTTCACCGCTGCTGACGCTTTCCCGCCTCCCGTTTCCTCGCCCAGGGGAAGGCACGGCACCCGAATATACTCCGCGGAACCCGTCCCGTCGTGGACTGAAACGGCGATCAAAAGCTAACGAAATGCTCGGCGATCGAGGGTTTCTGGCTCGTGGGAGACGCCAGCGGTGAGCCGTATGGCGAAGCATCTCAGGAGGGGGGTGGGTAGACAGGGAGGGAGGAGGGGCTGACAAATGCTTGGCTTGTGTCTGGTGTGTAGTACCAGAACGTGTTTGTAGCAGCGTGGTTGAAAGGGGACCTCAGCTCTCAGTCCATCTGTATCACTTTGCTGATGCTGCTGTTGTAACTCTCGGAAGCCGTTTTTCTGTTCTTTTAATGTTGTCATTATGGCTTGATACAGAATTTTGTTTAATCAGAACCCTGGGGAAAAAAACCACCTTGAAAGAAAAAAAAAAAACATTTTTCAAGTTTTTTTTTTTCCCATCAGGAAAAAAAAAATTGAAGGTGAATCACCTCCTTGGAGACCTGCACGTTGAGCTGAGATTGCATTAATAAAAACCGCTCACTGTTTGGGACTAGCTTACCACACACCCCACTGTCACCTCTACTGGCTCCAGGTGTAGTAGGTGTGTAGGTGTGGTCTGCACTGCAGGGACTTGTATGGAGGTCAGCGGTCCTAAAAGGTCGGAGGTCGGGGAGGTTGGCCGGTGCCGATCCACATGTAGGGAGTAGGTTAATGTCCTGCTGTGACTGCTCCACTGATTTGCTTCTGGAGAACTTTTCCTATGAGGAGTTGGAGACCTAAATACAGGATGTCCCTGCTCTTCCAGGCAAGCAAGCGTGTGTGTGTGTGTGTGTGTGTGTGTGTGTGTAGTGAAATAAGCTAGAGATGTTGGTGCTGGTCTTTGAGAAAAAAAAAATCCATTTACCAGATGTAGAACTCCTTCACAGTTACTGCATACTAATATTGCTCACACACACACACACACACACACACACACACACACACACACACACACACACACACACACACACACACAA
>JAOYMR010000014.1:14138002-14148440 GCA_025802075.1 Tenebrosternarchus preto
CCCCCCCCCCCCCCCCCCCCCCCCCCCCCCCCCCCCCCCCCCGCCCCCCCCCCCCCGCGCCCCCCCCCGCCGCCGCCCCCCCCCGCCGGCGGCCGCCCCTTTGTGTATCTGTGCTTGAACTTTGAATTTGATGGACTGTGACTATCCACTGCCTATATCAAGCAACTCCTTCTTCTTCTTCTTCTTCTTCATCATCTTCATCTCCTCCTCCTCACAGAGCAGCAGATATCTCTTTCATCTCATCAGTTGCTTTGAAACAATTCAAGTGGTACAATTACAATCCCAAGACGACTTCCTCTAAAATAGCAGCTTGATACCATTTAGCGGGATTCTCAGAGGGACGCTAATGAGCTTCAATCAGGAGCGAATCCCAGGCGGCTGGCCAGTTGACAGCCAGAGCTGGGGCTCCAGTGCTCGCCATGGCATTGTACCTATCAGTGGCAAGCAGGAGAAACACTTGGCCTGCCTCATACAGTGCTGTGCTCTTTTCCAGACTGGCAATCTGGGAAAGTCATACAGCCAGTGTGGGATCTTCAGATGGAATACCTGATACATGTCATATGACGCAAAAAGACACAAAATGATACATGATTGCCAAAGAACGTTTTAACCTCAAAAGGTTATCATAGTGGGGTTTTTTTCCAACTTCTCAAAATCACCTTTCATGATTAAATAATAAAAACATCACTTCCAAAACAAAATGTATGTGAACGTGCATGGACTTGCTCTCTGCTGCTGAGTACGGTTCGTCTTCAAAACAGCAAAAAATGAGGTGCAGAGTTTCCTCTAAACAGAAACCTTATTCTTTCATGAGAACAAACCCACAGTAACATAGGAGAAAACAATTTAACATTTCAAGCAACCAAAAAACAATTCTATACAAATACGTCTATGCAACATAATTGTCAACTTGTCAGAACTTAAACTGCTTCAAATATTCCGTGCCAATGTAAACACGCATGGTAGCTTCTTTTGCTTGGCCGTAACCTGGACGACAGGACCACACTGCTCTCCTGATGATCTGCCTCTCTTGGGCGATCGGGTTGGTGGAAGGAATTATATGCCCGATGGCCAAAAAAGAAAAAAAAAAAAACAAGCCCTAATTGGTTTATTTTTAGACAAACCTGCAGAAACTCTCCAAAGGATAATGGGGTGAGCTCGCCGAATCCCCTGGTGCACGAGACAAAAGTTGAGAAGGATGGAAAGAGCCTATGCAATATGCCATATTGCTGTCTGTGTGGTTCTAGGCGTGCTGTTTTTGTGAGTGGGTCGCCACACAGGTGTATGGATGTGCTCAGCTGGTGCACTGTAATGAATGTAATGGCAGAGCTGAAGCGTGAAACGCTATAAAAGGATTTTAAAGGAGTTATAAAGAGGCGTTAGGTTATCCAGTGTGGTTAATGCGATAGCGTAGTTATGAGCAGCAGACAGAAAGCCCGCACAAAGAGAGTCAGGTGTCTTCGTCTCCTGTGTGCACTACTTAGGGGTTTAGCGTCTCGATTTCATTAGCTGTGAGCGTCACAGGAGGATTGTACATTAGGTCTTTAATTTAGAGTTTAGCCAGAGGCTGTCTGTGAGCGAGTGTGTCTGTGTGTGTGGGTGTGTGTGAGAGCACTCACATGTGTGTGAGAATGTGAAGCTCCTTGACAAGCTGTGTGTGCTGTGGGTGGGGGCTGTGGCAAATGCTTGAATCTTAACAAGGATCACTACAATTCTCCTTGATTCAACCGAGTACTTAGGAAAGGCAGCTGGGAAAACGGGTCTGATAACAAGCAGAGATTTAATCACCGGGGTTGTTGAGGTTATCCATGACTGCTTTGTGAATGTTATCCCAATTTAGTCTACCAGAATGTAAAACACTGGAACCCTTCCACTTCAGACGAGTTCACAGGAGTCCAATTTACAGTTAAGGGTGCATCTGCTCCCTGAGTGAAATACGACTGGTTGTGACTAGTTGATATGTTGCCTGCTTTGCTGTGCCCACAGTGATGAGGTCATATGTTGAAACCCCAGGCATGTGGTGTGACCCTAATGGTGTTCTGTAGCACAGTCTCGCCGTCTTCCCTCTCAGAATAGCTCGCCTGCTCGCCGGTTGCTCTAGCAGTTGGCTATGATAGCACGAGATGACAAGTCGGAACCCAGGTTAATCTCCGACAGCTTTGCACCTCGGCCACTTCTCTCTCTCTCTCTCTCTCCCCCCCCCTCCATCTCTCTATCCCTCGTTCCTCCTCTTTCTCCCACCTCTCTGTGGGTCTCGCCCCCTCTCTCTGTCTGCCTCCACTGTCTTCCTTGTTGATTGTTGCCGTTCCTTTAAATTATATCCTCGATGCTCGCTGGCTGCCCCCTCACTCCTCCTGAAAGGAACACCTTCGTCCCCTCCCCTCTTCTCTCACGCACCCAAAAATACTCAGCGCACATCATGAGCATAAATATATACACCCCCGCCCCCTCTGGCGAGGCAAATGCCTGACATTTCTTCCATTGGGACTAAAAGAGCTGAAATAAAACTGGCCCAAAGGCTCCAGCTAGCTCAGGCTTGCTCCACATGACGAGCCAGTGGCTTACGTACTCCCAGCACAGGCCTCGTGGCTTCAAATCAAGAATAATAAAGTGCGCTTGTCATGTCATAAGTCACGTTACCGTTAAAGTAAAAACGTACGCAAGGATGTCCTACAGCTGGTTGTGACGAGCTGCTAAAGGAGATAAGAATTATGGTCTGGAACACAGAACTGAAATCATATTACTGTAAAGTGTGTACTTATTACATATTACATATTAGTGTAAAGTGTATATTTAAGTGTCAGCAGTTGTGTCAGAGTTATGTAGAGAGCTTGTACTGTGTAAAGAAAGCAGAGCTGTTTTAACATTACTTCAGTTAATTTTATACATGTAAAAGGAAACTATGCCAAGAACATTTTGTAAATGTGTTTTGTATGGCACACATTTGCGAGCATACAGTATTCCTCCTGTCTTACCTCATGTCTGGATTTTGACTCAGACGCTGTGGAGGACACTCTCCTAACTGAACCAAGATGCGGTTCTGGGGACATCAGCACAGTTTTTGAATACATCTCAAGTTCTTGGTTTATATTGCTATGTTTTATTTGTCAAAGGAATCATCCAAAAGTGCTAGAAGCTTACAACAGTATGGAAATGAATCATGTGACTCCTACCAAGAGGTTGCCTGTACTAGTAGAGAATAGCGGTATCGTACCTACCCATCTCATCAACGTTTGCTAATAGATGTTATTTGGGCACGAGGGATTTTGTTATATTCAGAATAGTTTTTATTTATTTATATATTTTTCAAAAACCTACTCTTTTTAAACAAATCCAGATATTTCTTGAGTATTATTTTTTTCCTAATGCCACTCAGTCCATAACCAGAAGAATGGTGTAGAACTAACACTGAGCTGAGGTGTTCTAAAGCCCTTCTGTCTTGTGTAGAACTAACACTGAGCTGAGGTGTTCTAAAGCCCTTCCGTCTTGTGTAGAACCAACACTGAGCTGAGGTGTTCTAAAACCCTTCCGTCTTGTGCGAGCGAGGTTCTGGTTCCCACAGTGCAAGTAGAAGCACCCTCACAGACTGAGGGAGTGTGTTTTCATTGCTGTTAGACTATCTGTTTGTGTTAGCTGTCCGACAGAGTAACATGAAGATGATGGGCAACTCTGAAGTTTGGGCTCTCAAACAGATTTTCTCCCTCTCCCCCTTACCTCCGTGTGTCTGTGTATGTCTTTGTGTTTGCGACGAGTAGCATATTATCAGCATTACATATTCTCTGGTATCTGAGGGATGGGATAACCAAGGACTGCTGTGGGTTATTCGGAGCACGAAAGGAATGCGGTAGAAACTCACGCTGCCGCCGGAGACCCTGCTCCAGACAGCAAGGCTGTTGCCGTACTTTCTCCCCCAAACAGTAAAACAAACTCTCTCAGACATGGCTTATTGCGTTATGTGTTCACCGTAACACGCGACCTGGCTTGTCGCTGGGGGCGGCGTGAACTGGGCGGTCTTCACGTTCAACAACAGTTAATATTTACGTGATACATTTGCCGTGTTGTGGGGGGCAGACTTAAAGAGGGCGATCCAAAAGCGCACGCGAGGCACAGACCGTATGTCTGTGAGATCATTCCAGACCATATACGACACCCGCCCCCTCCCCCTTCCCCCAGTCACATAGTCCACTGGAACAGATGCGAGAAACCCAATATGGGGCCCGATGGGCGGCAGTGCGTTGACGATTCCATTTAAGCCAGTCAGTAACTCACCTGAGTCAACAACTCGGATCATTACATTAGTTAAAGTAATTACTACACCGTTTTTCGGAATGGTGACTGAGAAGTGCAGCCCATTTTAGCCGTTTCTTCGTAGAAAACTTTTGTCCAATTTTCGACCGTTATCGTTGTCACAGTACGGCCACAAAATCATTGTAATTGACGGCAGCGCGCCATACAAAACGGCGCCGCAAACGACTGGGAGCTAATGAGTTTATGACAGTGGGGAAACGGACTATTAAAGAAATTAAGGCTTTAATCTAGTGAACCAGCCCGCGGCGCGGCCTTGCGGATGCGCTAATGTCTGCGGTGCGGTTTAAATAAGGAGCGAGGTGGTAGCGCCTCGTTGGCGATTGTGTGTTTAACGCGCCGTTAAAGTGGCAGTAATTGACAACAGCTGGAAGCCCGCTGGAGGCACGGTCTGGTGTGTGCTTCTAGAGAAGATCACCGCTCCTTCCCTGCGGACCAATTGGTCGCGGAGATACAGGACTCGTTTACGAGTGTCTTCCTGGACTGCGGCTGGGACCTCTGTGTCTTCTGACTTGCGGTTTCCTGCTTCTACGTTACGTATCAGAAGTAAAACAGGAATGATAGCGAGCGAAGGAGTCGTAAAACAGGTTTTTATGCGTATTATACACTCACCAACTACTAATTAGAAGTGGTTATCTTGTAGCTATACTTTTTAACCACTTTATCAGGTACACCTTACTTATAACTGCATTATATAAATGGCCAGACAGCAGCTGTCACGTAGTAAAAAATGACCAACCCAAACTGCACAACAACCGAAGTGCTATAAAACAGCACACCTGCAAAATGCAGCTACAAGGAGGGGGGGAGTAATAAAAAGGGTTAGTGAGTGTATCTGATTGATCCGTGAAACTCTTGTTTCATACGGTACTGTTAGGGAAAGGTGACGTGCTTCACAGTTGTTAATCCCTTCAGTCAGAGGTCTTATATTATTTCCACCTTTTACGCTGCAGCGGGAGCACAGATCCTACTGCTGTCAGGTGACGTGTGGTGTCATAGTTACATGCATGTGAGCTCATCTGGAACTTCCTCGCTGAACGCTATCTAGTGTGTGTGTGTGTGTGTGCGCCAGAGCAGACTGGTGGCACACAACCGCGCTCCTCATGAAAGCCAGAGAGGTACGTGCCGGATGAGTGCTTAGCAACCGGCCCCGGTGGTCCATCTCCCCAGAGACCCCGGCGCTCCGTCTCAGACACATTCATTAGCCAGCAGGGAATCTCGGGCTGCCTTAAATATTCACGCTGTTTACAGGAACAAAAGCCACCATTAACGAAAAAGAAAAAAAAAAAAAGCTCACAGGGGTTATTGTCTGTCTCCCTGTTTCATACCAGCAGCTCATTTGTGCAGTGAAAGTACACTTGTCTGTAATAATCCTGTCTGGAAAGCGAAAAGTTGCGAGCCATTGGCTCTGGCGAGATGTGTTGGATTTGAACCTTCGGTTGTCTGAGTGGAGGAATTGATTTTTCCCATGTGCTGCACAGAGGAGGGTGGAGATGTGGTCATAGCTGAAGCAGAAGAGCGTGTTTCAATCCCAAATAATAAGAATACAAAGGAAAAAGCCAAGCATGCGATAAACAGGTTAACTAAACAGGCTTAACGCTCATCCATGTCTTCTTCTCCGCAACAGACCCCTCTAGATAGACTCCATCCCCCCCCCCACCGGCCCCGCCCTCTCTCTCTGTCACACTCGCAAACACTGTTTACCTCTCTTTTCCCTTTGTATCTTTTCTCATCTGTGCATTTCTTTTTGACAGCCTGCATGCAAATGGGCCAGGTAATGAGGAAAGAGACAGGAGCATGCTAAGAGAGAACGAGAGAGAGAGAGAGAGAGAGAGAGAGCAAGGAAGGAGACAAGGAGAGTTTGGTAAAAGCTGGAGCCCTTGCCTCTTTGTTCTACCACCTGCAGGTGCTGAAGCGTGGCAAGAAGCTCCAGTGCTGTCATGTGAGTGACAGATATTGAGGGTAATTGTCTGCTCGCATTGCCGGGCTGTGTTGTGAGCATGGAGCAGAGTTAGGCACCAGCCGGGCGCAGGAGAGGTGCTGAGGTGAGGAGACAGAGTAGGGGAGGAGGGGAGGGAGGACAGAGGGAGAGAAGAAGGGACGAACACTTCCAGAGATTCAGAGAGAGGGGGAAAAAAGGACTCAATTGGCTCTTCTATTTTTCTTTACAGAGGTGGACACGAGAGACCAAGATGTTTTTTTTCTGTGACTTCCACAAAAAAATATATTTTCTTTCCTGAACAATACATTTGTTGTAGCTACCCAGGCTCAATTTTTGTGTCCATGATAATGAATTTAATTTAAACAATTAATCTACCTGTGATAATTAATTACATATGTTTTTTGGCTTTCAGGGAAGCAGATGTAATTTGGAATTGGCAGTTGTATACATTTATGAACCAGTATTAATGTTTCTGGGGGAGGGGGATGGCATGGTCTGTTAATCCTCCGAGAACAGGACTGAGGGTGTGAAGCTGTACACCTTGAAGGGGGCCGGGTGGAGGTTGTGTGGAAGCTTGTTGGGAACTTTGTGGAGGTTGGACAGGAGTTGGGTGGAGGTTGAGTGGGAGCTGGATGAAGGTTGGGTAGGAGTTGGGTAGAGGTTCAGTGGGAACTGGGTGGGAGCTGGGTGGAGGTTGGTTAGAAGCCGGTTGGAGGCTGAGTGTAGTTTGTGTAGGAGCCAGGTGAAGGTTGAGTGGGAATTGGGTGGGAGCTGAGGAGAATTGGGGGAGAGCTGGGTGGAGGTTGGTTAGGAGCTTTGGCAGGAACCGGGTGGAGGCTGGGTGGAGGTTGGAGTGCCCATTTTCCAAAAATCCAGCCGAGCAGCAGTATCCCTCCTTTTCACTTTTGCCAAGTTAGGAGACCATTTCTCTCTCTCTATCCCTCTCTCTCTCTCTCTCTCTTTCTCTCTCTCTCTCTCTCTCTCTCTCTCCCTCTCTCACTTTTGAAATAATAGAAAAAATAGCCGTCTGCTGCCAAAGGAAACAGTGGGCTTTTTTTGTTTTGTTTTTTTTCCAACACTCTGCAGGGTCTAGAGAAACTTGAGCGTGCTCCAGCTCTGTTCCTTGGTAACACTGTTGTAAGCTGAAGCCCAGGCCAGACGAGGCCCCTCTCCATCTCTTCTCATGGGACCAGTTGGAGAGAAGATGAGAAAATCGTTCCAATAGTACAAAAATCCAGAAGACCTCCCAATCCATAAAAAAAGAATTCTCCCTTTCTTAGAATTGGGGGGAAAATCCCACACACATCACCTTACATATATGTATTACTTGTTAGTTCTCAACTATTTATTTCAATTTTATGAAATGGGCAAAAGTTCATTCCATAATCTCAGTGAACAATTACGTATTTTCAGGCCCATTATGTTTGTCAGGCTGTAGCTTGCCTTGTACAGTGCACCAAGGTCATTTCTAAGGTCATTTCTGTAGCTTGCCTTGTACAGTGCACCAAGGTCATTTCTTACTGAAGTTATGCTGTTTTCCTTCTTCATTCGGAATTCATCAGTTTATTTTTTTCAGTTTTTGATTTCACTCTTTTTTACATTTGTCTTGAACTTCCCTCTGTGAGTTTCACACACAAGAGAGTTTTCACTTGCGCTATTTTTCCAACAAGCATCCTTCATGCATCACTCCACCAAAACAGTTGTAGTTTTAGAGGAATACAGTTTTACAGTTTACGTCTGTAGTTTTAGAGGAATACAGTTGTAATCTTAGCACCCCCTCACTGGGCCCCTTCCCTGACCCTCTCCCTTGACCCCCTCGCTGGGCCCCTTCCCTGACCCTCTCCCCTGACCCCCTCGCTGGGCCCCTTCCTTGGCCCCTCTAACTGGACACCATGGTGGGGCAGTGGCAAGCGCTTCCCTGATAATAATCCTCCTCTTCTTCCAAACGGACAGGAGGCTCCTCTCAACCTCTTCCTCGAGCTCTTCCTCCTCGTCTGTGATCCGGACCACGTGATGAAGGAGACATACAACACGGAAGGCGGCTTTGGGGGTGGTGTAGTTGCGCACGTTTGAATTCTGACTGCGGGTTTAGATGGCAAAAAGCGAACAAATCTGGTGCCAAATGGATGGGCAACAGCGTCACTGCACGGTGCAGATAAGAAGCCGTCTCCATAATAGAATGAAGGGGGGCTTGTCAGGTCACTGGAGGCCTCTCCTACAAGCATACATGCTTTTCATTAGTGTGTGCTGTGAATAGGGGAGCTGGATGAAAATTGTTACTTACCCTGCGATTACAGGGCTGAAATGTAGCTGTCAAAAGGCTGGCTGTAACAGGCAAATGGGTAGGGGAGCTGTTCTATGGGACCGCCACTATGACAGGGAGCGTGTTTCTCCAAGATTACTATTTGTGTGTGTGTGTGTGTGTGTGTGTGTCTTAAAGGGAGGATGCTAGAATATAAAGGACACGGTGGAGATAAATTTAACTGAAATAAGAAGTGGATTAAAAAAACTAAATTGCATAACCTGAGACTGAGGCTATTCTGTTTTTGTGCAATACATGTCAGTTGTAGTTACAATAATTTTCTTCTTTAACTAGCATAGATTGATTCATATTGATTATTTTTTCAAAAATCATTAAAAGCGGTGCAGTGCAATTACGTAGACTCGGTGTTCCATTACGAAAACTTTACTTTTCAAGTGTCATGATGAAGCAAGGGAACAACGAGGTGATAAGAGATAGCAGTGCGTGAGGGCGTCCCTCCTCGGTCCCTGAAGCCCCTCTTGGGCCCCGCAGTAAACCAGGAAGAGGAAAGCCACACAGAGGAAGAACAACATGTGGAAATCACCAGTGAGGTCAGTTTGGTCAAAACGCGATGACTTAAAGTGAAAATAAAACACATAAATAGCAAAGAAGTTAAAAAAAAAAAAAAAAAAAACCTTACAAGCCCTAGCCTGAGGAAAGCGATTTGTGATTTGTTGAATTCAATATTTGTTAAATTCAAGCATTAATTCAAATAACATTTAAAAAGAATTTTCAATTGTTTTCTGACATCATTTTCTGTTTTTGTCTTAATGCACGAGACATTAGTCTGTTAAATTGGATATGCGATTGGATGTAGGAAATCTGTGAGTAAATGTTAGTCAGGTCTTTTCAGGAGTAACATAGCATTGAGAATCATTAGCTTTAAAACAGTCTTTAAACTCCTTGGCTCTGCACATCTGAAAATCCCTATATAGAATTTCAGCAGATTAAACACACTGTCCTGCTTCTTCAGTGTGGGGTGGGGCCATGTTTAAGACATAACCCTGTTTCAAAGGGAAGATGGGCCTGGGGATTGATTATATACTAATGGGTCCTGTAAAATGCTTGATTGCTTGGGAAGTTAAGATGGCAAGTCTGAAGCAGGGAGGAATTTCGTCAACTTAACACAGGGATTTGAATCCTAATGTCTCCCGCTTTTTTGAAACAATACTCCTGTGTCTGATCTGACTGATCCCCCCCCCCACCTCCTCCCTGTATGACCTCTGACCTCTCAAGATGCTGTTGAGAGGGGTGCCAAGGAATGTGGGAGGATTGGTGTCTTTCTCTCTTTCTGTCTGCCTGTCTGTCTCTCTCTCCCTTTGTCTCTCTCTCCCTTTGTCTCTCTCTCCCTTTGTGTCTCTCTTACTTTGTGTCTCTCTGTCTGTATGTCTCTCTGCCTGGATGTCTCTCTCCGTCTGTCTGACTCCCTCTAACTCTCTCTCTCTCTCTCTCTCCGTCTCTCTCTCTCTCTCTCTCTCTCTCTCTCTCTCTCTCTCTCTCTCCGTCTCTCTCTCTCTCTCTGTTTCTTTCTCCCATTTCCAAACTGTGATTTCATCTCAGCCATTGGAAATGGCTGCCATGTGCAAGCAATTATACTTCTCAATATAATCATGAGAACAGAGCATTTCTAAACCTTAAACACACACACACACACACACACACACACACACACACTTAACGTACGCACAAAAAAACTACAGTCATTGTGAAGTAACAATTAAATCCTCAGTTGGACTGAAAGCTTTTGAGGCACACTCCATGAACTTTAAGAAGAAAAAAAAAAAGACAAAAAAACCCCTGTCGATCCCACACGTGCTTTGCTAACCTGTGTACCGTACGTCCTGCAGATGTAGCTGCCTGTGTCCTTCTGTGTTTTCAGAGGAAAGCAG
>JAOYMR010000014.1:14162057-14184397 GCA_025802075.1 Tenebrosternarchus preto
GTGTGGGTGTGTGGGGTGGGGGGTGAGGGGGAGGGAGGGGGAGCTGCTGTGGGAGTTGGCAACTTCTAGTGCTATTGTTCTCTGTGCCGCGTCTCTCCAGTAGGAAGCCTCTGCCGTGTCGTTCCCAGCGCTCTGGCTCACTCCGCTCTCCGCTCTCTGCTGTCCTGTCAGGATACAAACCCTCTTTCCCACCCGCCTCCTTGACCTGAACCAACTCCCTCCACTCCTCCCCCCTGCGACCTCCACGCCGCCCAACCCCCCCTTACACAACTTCCCCTGCAGGAGCAAAATCACCACTCAAACCACAGCTATTTCTCAACTCCTCCTTTTGCTTTACTCTTGCAAAATAAACCAAACATTCCAAAACCTTCTAAGTCCAGGGATTCTTTTATTTCTTCTTTCTTAATTTATTGGGTTAATTAGTGCTTGATGGGGTCTGATTACCATATGTGTGCTGTTTAGTTACTTAATTTCCTTGCGTACACTGGATGCAAAAGAGTTTGGATACACTGAACGCAAGAGTTTTAGCGGTAGCCAAGACACGTGCCTGAACGTGTGAGGAAGGAGTGCTCTTGTGATTTTTCGCCCAGTGGATCTTCTTCAATTATAATTATTTTCTGTCCCAATAGAAACTCTCATGAAACGCAAGCTGTATATTTGATAACGTGCTTTTATGTGTGGCTGATGAGACTGCAAAATGGGACTATTACATCCTGGGTTTCTGAGGCAGCACATGGTCAGATTCTACTGAGAGACACACTGAGAGACACACTGAGAGACACACGTGTTTTGTGGAGGAAAAAAGAAGAGGGGAAAAAATTCAAAGAAACTCCAGTCTCATTAACCTCATTTAACCTGTGCAGGCTCAAAAAAAAGGCCTGTGCAATGTTCAAAAACCGCATATGTGCAGTACATTTTAAAAAATAATAAAACCCTGCTGTGGGAATTACAGTATTCTGCTTCAAGGCAGCATCCATGAGGGGACGTTCGGTGTAGCTCCCTCCTCAACGAGTGCGTGAGCAGCAGAAACTAATGAACCTTACAGAAGATGGAAACACAAATGCTAGGAACCCTCCTTCCCCGGGGTGGCGGTGCGTAGTTAAAGTAAGTAAAGGACACCTGCTGCTCGCTGATTTGCCATATCCTGTTTCTAGGCCAGTTGGGGCATAGAGGCTCCTTGGGAAAACATAACGCCCTAAGAACAGGGCACTCTGTGACGTCTTTAGAGAGAGAGAGAGAGAGAGAGAGAGAGAGAGAGAGAGAGAGAGACAGGAGAGGCCCTGGTAGCCTGGAGATAACAGGAAACGTTAAACTGGAAATGGTAGAGTGTCACGCTATTCGGTTCTAACTTCAGGCACTTGTGTACCGAAAGCCGTTTCTACGCTGCTTTCATTGGGCCTTGTCTTCCCAGCAGCAGTTGTCCCATTATCCCACAGACCACATTATCATAAACATCATCTTTTGTGTGATGTCAGGGGATGATTAGAGATAATTACCGATGTAGACATGTTTGTGTCATAAGATGACGTGGAATGGACAGTTTAGACTTAAAAAATTTATGAAGCAAGCTTCACGTTTTTATTTACTATTTTATCTAGACAGTGCATTGCTGGGGCCTGTGTACAGTACTTTAGAAATAATATAGTTTTTTATTAGCGTTGCCTTTTATATGTTTAGTTTTAATGTTGCATTGTTTCCGTACGTTTCTGAGTGCAACCTGCCACTTAATGACAAAAAACAACAACAATAAACAAACAAACTTCACGTACATCAGCCAAATAATGTATAGCAGATGATTTATAACTGTTCAGGTTAACTTATGAGCAAACAGCAGTCTAGATCTGACTAAATAATTAGTTCTAAATAATTCCTAATATGCAAATATGGGGGAACAAGACCACATGACAGTGAGGTGGGGGAGTGATGCAGGACCAGACAGAGGACGGGGTAATTAAAATGGTTTTTATCGTCACGGCAACCCTCTTACAAGGATGTTTCAGATCAGCAGGGAAGGGGGAAAAGAGAGAGAGAGGTTTTCATTGGTGATGCAGAGGCCCACATCGTGATCCTATACCACATGAGACCGTTGGAGGTTACCTTTTATCTGAATGGTGAGGAGAGGTGAGTTTCAGTGTTTGTTATTAAGGGAAATATCTTTGTGTCACAGTCCCTGCCTCCAGCATCCTTCTTTCCTGATCAAAAGGTCCTACACACCCCATAAGGGTAATAACACTCTTCACTGTTTTGAGTTTTATTAAAAAGTGCAGTTCAGTGATCCAGTTTACCATGACAAATATTTTGATATCTAGTGAGTTGAGCTTGTGATATAGAATTTGATTAGTATTGCTGGTAGTATGTAACTGTGGTTTTGTGACTCTGGAAGGCCACGTTTTCCAAATTCTCACTGGCACCTACTGACAAGCAACCCTGGTGGCCTTCCATAATCACAGGACATCAGTTACACACATAACTGGCATTCTGGTTCCCTGTCCCAGATTGCCAGGAATAGTGTCAATACTGTGGAAGCCTTGTACCAGCGTCACAAGGACAGAATGCCAGGATGGTGTCATTCGTAGTCTGAGAAGAAGCCACGTTCACGCGGTGGAGTCTAATAAATGTGCAGAGCGACGACCACATGGCTGCCATACAAACCTGTGCAGGAGGAACCCCTCTGAGAAGGACCCAGGCTGCTTCAGCGTTCCTGGAGGAATGACATACTTGTGGATGTGGTGGAGTATACAAGGAACAAGTGAGGGCAGACATGTATGTAACAAACTAAGCAAAACTGACAGCACACAGACTGTTAACAACGATTTAACTAAGAGTAAATAAAATAAAAATACATTAAATAATACAAAGAATAATGAATGAGAATAGTAAAGAACAGGGGCGCTTTAGAGATTTATGAATATCAGTATATGTGCATATATGGATATCAATACATTTGCAGGTATGATACACCAATAAAAGTACATTAATTAAGAAAATATTATGTTCAAAATATTACAGAATTATATAAACATTTGCAAAAAAGTTACATCTGTAAAAACAAGAATAGAAAAAAGTCATAGAGAAGTTGTTGTGATACCATGGAGGGAGGGGTTGTTTGGTTGTTAAATGGGGAGGAGGTTGTTTGGTTGATTAATGTTTAAAGTGCTAAATGTCCACTGTGATTGATGAGCCCTACAGCTCTGGGGGAGAAGCGGTTTGCATGTCGGTTTGTGCTGCTTTTGATGGCCCTGAATCTTCTACCAGAGGGAAGTGGCTGGAAGAGGTGATTTCCAGGATGAGAGAGGTCAACTGTTACTTTGCCAGCGCATTTCATCACCCTGCCGCTGTAGATGGCCTGAAAGCATTGGCAGACTACATCCAATGATTATCTGTGCTGTTATGAATATGCACTAGAATTTGGCACTTTCTTATGAGATGAAGGAACCAAACCAGATGGTTATAGATGATGTGAGGATGGACTTGGTGCCTGCTGTCATCGGGCTCAGGTTGAATTTCTCCAGCTGTTTCAGGAAGAACATTCTCTCCTGTGCTCTCTTGCTAATAGAGACCATGTTCCCTGGATGTGATTTTGCCAGGAACTTGAGTGACTCCACAGTAGAAACCACAGAGCTGTTGAAGTTGAGGGGAGGGTAGGGAAGGAGTGTTGCACCTGAAATCATCCAGCATTTTGACTGTCTTTTGTTCAGCAACAGCTGGTTTCTGCTGGATCAGGAGGCAAGCAGCTCGACTTCCTTTCTGTAGGCAGAATCATCACTGCTGGCAATGAAGCCCACCCCAATGGTGTTATCTGCAAACTTCCAGGTCTTCACAGCTGGTTCCGTAGAGACACAGTCATTGGTGTAAGACTTAAGAGAAGGGATGAGAGCACACAACCTTGAGGTTGTACTGAGGGTCGTATCCCCAGTACCGAGGGTCGTACCCCTTTTACTGAGGGTCAAGGGGTCTGACGTATTTTCCTAGCTGCTCCTGCTGTTTCCTGTTTCTCAGAAAATCCACAATCCATTAGCAATTTAGGAACAAACACTGGATTAGGTGGCAGTCACCTCACTATCTTATTAGCTGCATTTCATCCATGGGTGGGGAGTGGACTAATGGAGAAAGAGTGGAAGTGACCGTCCCCTTTAGCCATTGTAATTGCCAGGAAGAAGGTTTTACAAAACAGCCACTTAGCATCTGCACTACTGCCTAGCTCAAATAGAAATGTTGCACAAAGAGGCTAATATTGGGTCCATGTCCTACAGTGGACTCTGGATCTGTTTGGGTGGGCACTGCTGTCTGGAACCCTTCAAGAGGGTATGAAGAGTGCACCCAATATATGACAATCCACCTGGATGAGATGTGCAGATATAGCAGCCATGTACACTTTTATCATAATTGGAGAGAGACCCTGGTCCAGCAATTTTCTGTAGCTTGGCCATAACAGCGCTGTATAAATAGTTTCCAATGAAATTACTAGATGGCACGGCTAGTAGGTGCCCGGGCATTTAGCAGTATGAATCTAACATTCAGTGTTAGACTGACAAGCTTAATTGATCTAACATTGACAGACTGACAGAAACATTCCAAAAATTGTGCCCTGGCCCCAACAGCCATGCCCACAACCGGACAAGATCCGGAAGGAGAGATCTAGCATCCCACCTTCCATCTGCGATAGGTCTGCTGTTATTAGGAGGGGGAGGGGCTCTCCTGAAAGCAGTGGCATTAGCAAGGAAAACCATGGTCTCGCTGGTCAATGGGGGCCAATCAACGGAACAGCCATAGCAGGCCGTGGAATGATGGGAACGTCGGCATGCTGAGCAGCTGCAACAGAAAGACATGCTTTGTCCTTGTGTAATCTATGCCAGACTGGACAGTATCACTTTCACCATGGAGGGGGTTATAGATGCCAGCGTGGTTTGTGAATCCAGAAACATCCCATTAAAGTATGTTATCTGTGAGGGAGAAACCTTGCTTTTCTCCCCGAGCTGAAATGGGTTTGGGCATTTTTCCTTTGTCTGACGCAGACACTCTGTCTTAGGACAGAGTGCACAGGAGCCAGTTGTCTGGGTATTGAAGTATTTTCATACTTGTGGCGAGAAGCAGTGTCAGAGTAGCCTCTATCTCTGCTGGACACAGGCATCCTTCACATCGACAGTGGTGAACCACTCAACGCTGTCACTATGGTGTACATCCTCTGAAAGGGCAGGTGTTTCAATAAATAAATTGAGTATAATCTCTCTGTGTAAATGAGAGGGTCTATTTTCTTTATTGTCTTTAATAAGGGAAATAATTTCCAAACCATGGCTAGTTCTGAGGTATTTGTTCATTATACCCACACCCTCCTGGTGGTCAGTGATGAAATTGCAGTCTGTAGCCAAGGACTATTGGTGTGAAATTAGTTAGTGTTTCCAGAGATTTGACCGCTGTGATGTAAGTCTTCCCACTGCCATCCCCACTCTCTCGACATGCACGCCACAGAGTTTCGGGGTCAGTGTGTGTGTGTGTGTGTGTGTGGTGTGGAAGGGAGGCTGGGGGGTGGGTTACTGCCCTTAGTGACCCATGTCGAGTTGGTGATTCATGTACACTCAGAAGCTGTGTAGTGGTCACTGAAACATATAATTTAGGCCAACCACCTAGAGGGTGTTAGATCAGAGGGTGTTAGGAACATGGTCAGAAGGGTTATCTGACTGCTATTAACTAACTGCTAGCGTAGTGGCTAAACTCTGACCCACCTGCTGATATGTTTCAGATGCCAGTGCTTGTCTCTTCTAGCTGTCCTTCACTGCAGAATCAAAGAACTGACCAGACCAGGAGCAGGAACCTTAGCAGAAAAACAGAAAAAGCTGGCATGCCATGGGCCGGATACTGCGGGAGCCACACCTGTCTCTGTGTTTGAGCCAAGAGTCTGAGTACTTTGCCACAGTGATGGACCATGAGCCTCCAGCAGCTCAGTGGCTAATTGGTCAACATTAGAAGAGAGCATCTGCGTGTTCCTTATGACCAGTAAGTGAGACAGTGAGTTTCCAACACACCCTAGACAGGCAATGGCAGGACCAGATGGTCCTCAGTAAATCTGCGCTCTAGGTTGGGGCAATATGCACCCTGGCACAGAGTCTCATCGAGGGACATAACCATGGAGACCACTGTGTGCTCTGCAGAAGGCATATGGTCAAACCTGATGCCCCCTGTGGCCCCCATTGAACTATGGGTCAGTGTAGAATTCTGCACATGAAAGGTTGACTACATCCAATGATATAATCTGGGCACTGAGGAGTCATAACCTGTAAATGGCTGGATCATTGTGGGAAAAACACACTTGAAGCTTCAGCCTGAGTTGGTGGTACATCTAAGTTAAGATGTGGTATATCTAGGTTAAGATGGTCTAGCACTGCCCTCAGAAATGCTCTGAAGTAGATGAGAAGTGAAACAGTGGATTAGGAAAAGAGGGGGAGTGAAGTTGAGAGTCATGTCTCTCCACACTACCAAAATGTGCGGGGACATGACATTTAGGTACTGAGGAGATTCCAGAAGCATAGATCCAACTCCTCATTATCATGAGGAGTGTCACAGTATGTATATAGATGTATTACATAAGTATATTCACTTGTAAATTGGGTTGCACATTAGCTAGAAAGGCCTCAACAGGCCTTTCTAAGCCTGAGAATAACAGCTCGAAACAAAACCATGGGTGAACATTTTTTTTGTTTCATTGGAGGAGTGCTGGCAGGAGCAGGAGCTGTTCGCTTGGAGGAATGCCATTTTGTAAGCCCTCCTGTGGACGGGAGATTAGGGACATTGGGGTCTAACCGTGCTAAACGAGATTGTTTCCCTGGAGAGACCAACACGCTGTGGCCCAGAGAGGGGTTGTTGAGCGCAGAGGTGATCCAAACCCAAACAACATGCCTGGCAGTTATGTCTATGTGCACTGAACGGGATTTGCAGAATTACATGTCCATGGGGTTAGCCTGCCAGCTAGCAAACGCTAACAAGCTAGCAATCTGCACAAGAGCAGTTGGTGAAGCAAAACCGTCTGTAGGACTGGAAGGAGAGTGCACCAGAACTCCTTTGCTGTAACAGTCACCATTTATAGCTGCAGCACAGATATTTATCAGAGGTTAGCAGTACATCCGCAGTAGAAGCACAGACTGTTAAGGCGCTAATGAGCTAATAGATGGTGGAGCGCTAATAGCACCTACAAAGTAGTAGTTGGTGGGTAAATAGGCTGCAACCTAATAACTATTGACGATTTGAAGCAGCATTAGGCAGGAAGTGATCATGGCACAGATAACGATCAAGGGTAGAAGTACCGTAGTAGACAATGCAGTTCCCTGAAGTAAGTGTGACTGGACAAAACACAGACAACTGACGGACACACTATGAACACTTAGCGTGTGACTAAGTGTCAGTATTTGCACCGATCCCTAGCGGTCTGATAAAGGAAACAGAGCTGCATATGCGTTTACATATCAGTCTAGCTGCACCTTTTGCGGTTGTTCATTGTGAATACAGTTTATTCAGCTGTGTCGCTAAACAACACAACATGCAGAGGAAATCTAGACCCTGCTACGTGACTACAGTCTGCTAAACAACAGATGTCATGCATTTAACGGCTGCCTTGATCAGATATCAACAGTTTTATATGACACAGAGAGAGAAGGTAGTGTGTTTTTTGCTTGGAGATGGATTTACTGTTTTAAAACACCACACTTTCATCAATGCCCCTGTCGAACATTACAAATAAATAATGGATTTCGACATTGGTGTGTTTGGATAGGCAAGTTCAATTGCCGCGCCTGTTGAAACAGCCCACGTCCTAACACCCAAGGATCCGATTTGCAGCCGGAACACGATCAATCTTCCGTGAAAGTCACTGAACGAATGTGTGAGCTGTCCGTGACTCAGGAGAGCAAACACGTTCGGCTGCTTTCCACACATCGGCGAGCCTGTGCAGAGAGGCACTAAAGAACTCCCTGCAAACCCTCGCTTTCCCTTGCTTTTTCGATCCGTTACTTCTCTCACCCTTGTTCGCGGCACTGAAGTCCTAGCCTCACTCTGCAGCGCTCGGATAAGTTAACGCCGCAGCGCAAAGACGGACACCAAAGCGCACGTCTGTGAAAGAGATCACTGTTTTATTTGTGTTGTCAGAAGGCGGAACGGTGCATTCGTGTTGGAATGCCTGTGTGGAATTTTTTTTTGTTGGAAGGGCGGAGAACAAACTGAGAGATTAAACATCCGAGAAAGCCATTTAGCCTTTGCTGGTGTGTCTTTTTTGACACTCGTTTGTAAGAAATGCCTTATCTCTAAAGGAAACACTAGCCAAGAAGTGACCTTTAAGGTGTTGGCAAGAGAGGTGTGTGTATTCAGGCCACTGTTTCTTTGGAATCCTGCTTCCTGTGCACACGTGGACGAAGGAGTTTTTCTCCCTCGCCCTTCATCTGCTTTGCTGGAAGAGGAAGGCACGCCTCGCTCTGGAATGCCATTGTAATAAGTCAGATGTGAGCGAGGTGAGAAAATGAGATGGCTAACGACGACCCCAGCTCTCTGCAAAGGAAACAGAAGCACTGCCAAACTGAATCCACCCAACTGATCAAAACCCACACCCCTTCTCTCTCTCTCTCTCTCTCTCTCTCTCTCTCTCACTCACACACACATGGTAAAATTCTTTTTGATTCTGTAATTATGAGATAAAGCAATTTGTAGATTTGTGGATTTTAAGTTATTTATTTTTTAAATAAAATATAATCTACGTTTCTATGGCAACAGTGCTGGCTGAAGAGCAAGATTACATTAGTGTAACAGATGTCTAAACAGCTTATAGCTATGCAGTTATTAGAAAAATATTTGAAAAAGTGACATGTCTTAGTGCAGTTTTTATGTGTGATAAGAGGATGGAGTTACTTTTGAATACACTGAAAGTGCGTTCATCACGAGGCCACGTCACAACCTCAAGTCTCCTTACATCTACTAATATCTTTACATTGGAGGATTTACCAGTACAGATGTTCTTCATGCAAACCCAAGGCATGTTTTTGTGCAGATTGAACTTTTGAAAAAATGACCCAGAGTAACTTTTCACGCATGGTTTATGGTTATTTTAAAGCAATTGCATGTTGGTACAGAATTAACTTAATCCAGGGTCAGGTTTTCTCAGGTGCTAAACTGCTTTGTCAAAGCCATCAGTGTACGTGTTCAGTTCCAAATACATATGAACAAACCAGCGAATATTTTTTTTTACACCACAGCAAAACGTCATTACTTGCACATCAGTCTCCATTACTAATGGACTTTTTGCACAGCAGTAGATACAGTGATCATTTGAGAACACAAAAATCACACCAGCGTGTCTGATCGAGCAAACCACAAAACAAAGACTGCAGCTGCTAATTACCAAATCCAAAACACTTCCTCAGATTGAAATTATCAATCCCAAAATGTTACCTCAGATTGAAATTACCAATCCCAAAACACTACCTCAGACTGGGCCCAATTTGCAGTTTCTTAACCACTGCATTCAAATCTCTAAACTTTAAACCAAACTTCTTCAAACTACAACTGGTCAACGGGCAATCCATGCATGTCTACTGAACTTCTGCCTCCATATTACCCATTCCTCCATCCTATCCTTCCCCCTGGAAACGAGCAGTTTATGATAATCGTTCCTGTGACCAAATGCCACTATGACTGAGACGTTTTAGGGTACAGCATCAGACTGCCAAACGTGGTTCAGATGAAACTATTGTGATGTTGTTCCAATATCAGGGACAGGCAAGATCAGGCAGAGTGAAACAAACAGCAAACCCTAATACAGTATGTTTGATTCTTTGATATGTTGTGTTTGAGTATTATGGTACAGTATTGGATGAAGCCTGTACTTATGGTACTGACATTGATGTGTTTTTATCATACTTTCATTCACTTGGTTGAACCATCTGTGTGTGTGTGTGTGTGTGTATATATACTGACAATTTTACTTAATCGTAGTGAGTCATAGCGGATTACAATGGGCATCCTTCAGCATTCTCCAGTAGTAAGAAACATCCATTGTACTTTTAAACTGACAACTAAAGGTTGTATGTGTTTACTGTAGAACCAATGTGCTGCTGTTCGAGTGAGTTATCCAGTTTTGCAACACGTATTTATGCATTTGACTGAGTTTTGCAGAGATAATGTGGAGGTTGGCTGGATAGGGAATGTGGTTACAGTTTTGATGAATGTGATTAAGCGCACCCGAGAAGAACTATAATAATTTGTTACCCTAAAGCACAGAAATAGCTTTGTCTGAGGAAAGAATTAACGATTTGTATCGTTCCACATATGTTATAGGTTTGACTATATTGCCATAATTTATTTCATGCAAAGAGTTTCTCCTACATGCTGTTGTGACTTTGCAGCAGTTTTGTCTGTCTATGAGGGAATTATAGAGGTTGCAGCAAAGTGTAACCATGGCAACCAGTAAATCACGTCTGTCTTTGATAACAACCGTGATACCTGGCATTTGGTTCCCTGTTTACACGGCTTGCTTCTGAACAAACATGCATCGAGAATGCAGGCTGAACTGAATTTCTGACGTTCCGGTCTTCACTGTGCCTGTGGTGAGTTGTATCAGACTACAGCATGTTCTGTGTTCTTCACTGCACCTTGTCTTGAGTGGCTATGTTCTCTGCTCTGATTAGGTTGGGGGGGGGGGCGTGGAGAGTGTCGTCTCCTGTTCCCTGGATTCACAGTGCAGGACCGAATAGATGAAAACCTCTTGAGGCCCCAGGTTTGACGTTAAATCTGCTGAGGTAAATCTCAGATCACTTCATTAAACCCATTCACTCCTAAAACATTTACAGGCTTGTTTTTGTTTATGGAGAAAGAAGGAAATTACCAGAAACACAGGTTTTGTTTTTTTGACTGTAATGACAGAAATGTGAATTCTCTTTTAAAAGTTTGTTTACAGCATTTTAGCTCAGTTATCGTCACTGCAATATTTCCTCAGGCAGACAGCCAAGCGTGACCTAGCGCGTCTGAGGGGTTGCTCTGAGCTCTGATGAAAGACTTGAAAAGAAGCAGAACCTCAACATTGCTGTCAGTTCAACTGTAATTAAAAGGTCATTTTTTCATGTACCCACAAAAAAGTATTCAGCATAAACGGAACATTGTTTAAAAAAAACACAGAAAAACATGCAGTTTAAGGCGCACTGAACTCTCTTCAGAACAAACAAGGATGGCAAGGATTCTGACACCATTCTGTTATTTCTTTGAGAAATATGTGTGAGAAAGAAATAGGAAGCTAGATTGTGATTTAGGCTTAATATAAATGTTACACATTTAAGTGAAACACCAGGCTCTTCAAAAAAAAAAAAAAAAGATCCAATATTTGTTTTGCAAAATATAGAAAAGCAGGTTTACTTGATAACTGGAGGGCTGTTTATTGTATCAGTCTGGTTAAAAAGCTTTGCTTCCAAATTACACACTGGCATGAAAACACATTCCTGTCCCCATGCCCATCAGCTGTGAACGCAAACAAGATAAGATATCATAATGCATAAGGCTTCTTCCATCGACAGAGAGAGGACGGTCCATACAAACACATCCATCCGCAAGTGTTTATTATAGACCGTCTTGTTCTAGTAGTGTGATTTTAAAACGATACAATTATATGAAGATACTTCATACTGCTTTTGCAGACATCTAAACTGCTGTACCTCTAAAATGCTTTATTGTGAACTTTATTATTAGAACCGTGCTTTTGTTTTAAAATAACATGATTCTGTCCAGCAAATCTAGCAAAAATAACTTGTGGTCATCAGGTTACAGAAAACCTTTTTTTTATATATATAGTTTCACTATAATCTCCCAGTCGCATTTTCAGCAACGTTTCCTTCTGATTTCTCACCCACCACAGTCGTGCATCCAGCAGTGCTGGTGTCTAAGGCAGCACCTCTCCCCTTTTTCCACGTCAGAATGGGGGACTTTTATTCCTTGTCGCCCCCTTTTCTCTTCACTTCTGAGTCACCGCCTCTGTCTGTGAGCATCCTGCGCTTGAATGGACGCATCTCCAGTGTTGTCCAGTGGGTTTTTTTCCCCTCTGCCTAAGTCTTCTCTTGCGACAGAATGGGCTCAAAATATCTGGGCGAATCATGACAGCACGGCCGGGCCAACGTCGTAAACACCCTTTTCCCGCAAGATTTCCATCCCGCAACCTTGAAGCGGGTTTGCAGGTTTTGATTGAAACTCCGTTCCGGCCTGCAAGAAGTGATCCGTTTCTGTGCGTTTGCAACCTCTTAACCTTTAGGCTGACATAACCAGCGTTGGCCTGGTTTATCTTCCTATTTCCTGTTTAACCCAGGCCTCGATGCAATTTTCTGATTGTGGTTGAAGCATGCTTCGTCGGGCGAAACGGAAAATTACTAGGCTCGGTCAAAACCAAAATCAGTTGAAACTGATTAGACTTGCTATTTTAGGTAAAACCTCTAATACGTTGTTCCAGCAGATGCTCCAGAGCAAGCAGGCTCTAAAGATATCCTACGAGGAAATGCTGGCTTTTATCAAACTGTCAGCAGCTGGATACACCCAAGGGGTACTTCAAAAAGAACAACATACTAATTGTAGCTTTAGCCTATCATTAGTCAAACACCACCCAGTAATCACTCTCCTTTGTGTCACTGGACTTCCTGGGATACAGCCTTGATTCTCAGTCCCTACAAAACAGTCGGCCTTGCTTTTCATCGATATTTCTTTATGGTTAATTGTGCATTGATCAGACACGACAAGCGATTTTATTCAGCGGGCTCTTGAGAAGCCAGCCATTAAACAAATGCTTTTCCTATCTGCAACACTGTACCATAACCATGCACCTGATTTCAGCTCTTTGATCCAACGCCACCTTCCAAAAGCGAGTCGATAGGCCCTCAGGTGTCTGATTAAGGCACCGCCATTCTCGCCTTTGCCGTGAGGATGGAGGCGCAGTTTCATGGCTGTGCCAGCTAACACGAACACAGGAATCTATTGGTACTAAAAGACCATATTTTAGTGATTTATGACTTTCAGTATCTCTCTGCATATAGCGCCTTTCTCATATTCAGGGACGCTTTACAGTACATGCACAACTTCCAGGACACAAACCAGTTAGAAGCGCCAGACACTCGTGCACAGCGTTCCCTCAACTGGGATCTACAGAAGGGGAGAGAGGACACCATCCAGGACAGAACGCCATCCACCACGGGGCATTCAGTCAGACAGTTTTTCACAGACACACACACACACTCAAGAGACACTTGACGTGTGTCGGCCGTTGTCTTGAGATGCAGAGTGACCTTTGTTAGCTTGGCTTGTACTCAACTTTCCTCAAACCCCACCTTCTAGTACAGGATCTTTTTGCTTGGCTGAACCACTGGAAAACCACTTCTCATGCCCAGCTGCTCCTCAGTTGTGAGAGCTGAGCGTTCCAGCAGTGCGAGGAAAAGCCTGGATAGGCTTAGTTTCCTAGAAGGGCGCACACTCGTGCAGATGGCCTTCCTGTCTGGGGGGGGAACAGCCCACCTCCCACTTCCCTGTGTTTATCGTCAGTCATGGAGAGGAAGGATGGTGCATATATCCTCGTCCCTCCCCGCACCTGCATCCAGCCGCTCTCTGGCCACGGCTGAAAGGCGCGACCATCGGACCGCGCTGATCTCCTGACCTCTGACCCACGAGTCATCAAAAGTGTTGGTGAGTCTGTCCAGAGGGAGCGGTGTGATGAAGGCTTGAGGATTCCTTACTGCCTCGTTTCCTCATGGGTGCGGCCAGTTGACTCCTGCTGTCCAATGAGACCCCTACTCCTGCTCGATAGATTAGCAACAATTAACCTCTAACATCTGCATTTCTGAGGGGCTCTCCTTTCAGTATTAGGTGAGTCCAGGCTGTCTGTCAGCTTTCACCAGTGGACTGATGTCTTCCTTGCTGTGCTGACGCAGTACTGAGTTTCAGAATTTTCTAAGCACAAACAACTGTTGCTAGAGTAACAGCCTCTTCTGAGTTAGAAAATGGCCATGCAGACCATCTGATGTTAAAACAAACATGCCTTGGGACCCGTGCGAGTCGTCCTGCATACATAATCCGGTCCGCAGTTCATAATAAGTCTCTAAAGGGGGTGGTGTTGAGTCAGCCTGACGGTGCTGACTCACACGGGGGGGAAAGCTCGGACAGGCTGAGCCAGGAGAACAAAGGTGAGTACAGTCATCACAGCAGACAGACCCTCCAGGGACTTGAAGCAGAACCAAGTCAACAACAGGTTCCTAGAGAGAACCAGAATCGAATCAACAACAGGGTTCCTAGAGAGAAACAGAACACAGCTATGCCAAAGAACTGTGACATTTTGTGAGTGGGACAGTCAGAGAAACTTTTTAGTGAGCATTTTCAAAGCCTTTGAATGTGATCCAAAAGTAGCCCCATTGTTACCCAGCTGAATCCACTAAAGCAGAGTGAATCATGACACAACATCTGGCTGTTAATTGTCCTCCCACTTAAAAAAAAAACAAACAAACATAAAAACATGACTGCTTTCACTTGGTACCTAGTTCTTTACTGGCTATGCAGTCTGACTAGGTTGTCCAATTACTTTTCATCTTTTCTTTAAAAGGGTTGTGTTAGACCGGTTCATAGGAACTCTTTCACCAAAACATGTTCCTCACAAATCCACACCTCTGACTCCCAGTCTCCTCCTGCCACCATCTCTCCATCTGCTCCCAGCCTTTACTCAGCTCTTGCTCCAGTCTCTTGGTTCTGTGCGTGGTGGGAGGACCCGCCCTCTAGCGCTTAGCAACTAGCAGCCTGCCTTTGACATGCAGAAGGGGTTGACTCTCAAGTTCTTCCTGGCCTCCTGGCTCCCGGTTACCATGCAAACGCATCCTGCCTGTAATTGTTAAGAGTTTTGCCCATGCAAGTCAAGGATTCCTTCTAGACTTGTTGAATTTGTTTTTTTATAGTTTATAGTGGAATTCTTGTATACACATCATTAAGGTTATGGCTTTTATACATTCAGTGTGAAAGGATATTTGTACTCTTTTGAAATAAAAAATCCAAAATATGTTCTTTAGTCTCTTGAAGCAGACCACAAGTTTTATTGAAAGCTTAATTATCCTCCTTAGTTTCATGTGCCTCAAGAATATTAATGATTATCTGTATGGATGTCTTCAGGCAACAGGCAGTTGGAGGGTTGGGATGTACGTGTGTGTGTGTGTGTGTGAGAGTGGTGGTGGTGGTGGGGGGGTGTGGAGTAACCTCCACACACAATTGTGGGAACCTCTGCTGAGGATAGCACAAAGGACATGTGCTCATTTGATCTGCTTGCTGGCCTGTGGGCCTTGTCTACGGTGCAATATGGGGCCATGTGTGTAAGTCGAAACACACTTTCACTACAGAAATGAGCTACACACCGCAATCCCACCTCGACACTCCCAGATCATCTGGACCGGTTTGTGTTTCGGGTTCACTGTGATGTCCCATCCTGCCCCTTAGCACTGCAACCAGCAAATAAGGAGCCTCGCTCAGTCCCATTGTCATTTAAATGTGGCCAAACTGTGTAAAAGGTACATGTTTCTGCACAGGATTTTCACCTCAACAGGGCAGCCACAATGACACCATTCAGTTGTCTGTTTTTGTTTTCAAACTGAAATGGAGAAAGAACACAGTTTGACATGAACCAGCGTATTACCTTCTCTTGAACGCTGGTGTCCTACGTGGTTCGTGGATCGACTGGATCAATCATTCTGATTATTTATAGTTTTATCCACATGCCTTTACATATGTCATTTTTTCAGGAACCATCACCTGTTATGGAGGTGCATTTCACAACACTTACTTGATGTTTTCACTGATTCCTCTCCTTTCTCTCCAGATGGCACACTGAGCCAGTTCTAGCTTGGCTTCTTGAATGTTCTTCTTCCCTGGCGTCTGCCTGGCATCTGTCTGCTGTCTCACCCCACATGACCTCTTTTGTCTCTGACATAGTTAATATTTAAAGTGATTTGCATGTAGTGCACTTCAAAACCTACTTGGCTGAACTTTCTCAAGCAGCATGTGGAAAATAGTCGCTTTTAATCCATTTGAGTTGTCCTTGTTTACAGTTTTAAGTAACACACACTACAAAATATTCAAATTTAAATTAGGACAAGCTTAAATGTCTCAATGCAGTCATTTTCCAGATTATGTTTGAGTAAACTCAGTTAAATGATGCATGATGAGTCATTTTCTCCTCCTTACTCTGCACTCTGGTCTACAATACCTTCTCGTGAAGGTCCCATGTAAATTTTCTGCATATATTTGAAAATGAAAGTCTTATCTCGAAGGAGTTTGCATAGAGTGTGCACTCTTTGCGTCTGTGGTCATGGAAGGGACTTTTCAATTCTGAGAACCATGGAGGCCAGGAACTCCCTTTTGGAACTTCCTTGTCAGTCTGAGCTGGGAACGGCCAAAACAATGGTGTGAACTGCAGAGGCCCCGCCCTGTCAGAGAATAGGCAATGCCAAACGTGCACGAGAAAGCGTCCAATAGGAAATTACACAGCTAGTATTTTTAGTAGGACCACACCCCCCTCCAAATGCTTTGCATTTTAACGACTATGTAGCATGAAGATAAAGATGGTGAAATTAATATTTTATTATGGAAATATATTTATTACATCCGTATTTTCTGAGGGTACATATGCTGTACCATGTGCTGTGTTTAATATTTCTTTATCTTTGTATCTATGCATTGTAGATCATTCTAATTTTAGTAGAATCTAAATATCCATCAGCAAGAGGATGTATTATTGCACAGCATTGGGTGTAAACCAAGGAAGAACCTAGATTAGAATTAAAACATTTATTTGAATTTTATTTCTCTGGCATAAACAGTGCAAATGGGGTGGGTGTTCGTTATCCAGGCTGAGGACATGAAGTTCTGGATTTACTGGTTCATGCAAGGCTGTTATATTTCTTTTTGAAAATTGTTCTTGGAAGAGGGACATTTCGAGACTGTGGTGGACATTTTAAACATGGAGCTTAATTATGTTCCATGGTTACAAGCACTATCACTTATTATTCTGTGTCTTCAGCTGCTGAAATGTCAAAAAACAGTGATTATTTTTAAATAAAGAAACAGAAACCCTGTTTGTTGATTCTTAAAAACAGTTGAATGAAATGACCTAAAGCAAAGATTTGAAATAAAGATTTAAAGCCAGTTGAATATCATAGTCAAGATGGTAGAACAAAGCAGTTACTGAACTGGAGATTTTAAAAGAAAGAGAAAGAAATCAAAACACTATCACTCCATCACTCTATCATTCTAATCACGTGCCAAGAGGTGTGATGAATCTGTTATCAAATGTTCAACGTCATCTCCATAAACACTTGCAAATAAGCAACTTTGAAGCTGCCGTTTGCATGTTCAAATGCCATAAGCACATTACAGTAATGTTAACTTCAGCATTGCATTCATAGACTGTTTGCATAAGTCATTTTATTCCAGTGTTGAAGGTTTCTTTCAAGCTGCAGTGTCTGTCTCTTGAACTGTGTGTGTGCGCGTATGTGCATATATAGGTGTGTGTGTGTCTGACAGGGCTGTTGAAGACAGAAGAATTGGGACAGGAGGACTAACCCTACCTGCCAACAGCCCCACATGGCACGGCAGTGGTAGCAGGCTAACACTGCTAACACGGCTAACACACCTCTCTGCCTTATCAGCCACGCACAGAAAAGTCGATTCCCTAGCCGCCCTTATGGCTTGCTGATAGGCTCACCTGTGTGTGTGTGTGTCTGTGTGTATTTGAATTGTGTGTGTGTGTGTGTGTGTGTGTGTGTGAGACAGGGAGATCAAGAGACATCGTCCGTGATAGAGTATTGAGGTGGTTGTGAGCAAATGTAGGAAATGTGATGTTTTTGAGATTCAGACATCTCAGGAGTGTACTGAGCATGTGAAATAGGCTGCTGCAAATCTCTCTCTGAGTGAGCGCTGTGCTGGACAGGCAATAGCTCATTACTAACAAGCCAAACCTATAATTCAACATAAACATGAACACAATCTCCATGTTTAAATATGCTTTGAAGTCATTTATAGATCATTTAATTCATTGAAATTGATTAATTCAACATCAAGGCTGAGCTAGTAAATTATTAAAAAAACTACAGACCAAGTTCAGAAGCCTCTTAAAGTGAATGCCCACTCTCAAAAACGTACATAAAACACCTAAACGCACGTAAAAAATGCAGAATACAAAGCATTTGCTTGAATCCAAATGTTCGTCCCGTTCCACGTGACTCTGTCTGTACTGTTTACAGAGAAGCGACAGTGATCGCATGTGGCTTCACAGTTCTTGTAGAAGCCTGTGGTAGGTGTGAAGCATGCAAATAAGCAGGTCTGCACATTTGTTTGCGGGTGAGGATGTAGCTCGAGGATACTTTGCACGGTCAGTCCGGCACGGCGTTGGCTGCGCTGTTGCTAATCTGCAAAAATGTGATTTCATGTGAATGAATGGCCCTTTCACGCTTCCTGTATGGAGGAGCACGGACACACGCATGCACGCACGCACACACACACGCACGCATTTCCTAAGCAGCTGAGTCACCTTAAACGGCCCTTCATGCATGCACAGTAAAGAGCTTCCCTCTGTCACCTGTGTCCGTGTGTTGGCGACATGGCATTGTGCAGCATATATCTGTACCGTTCGACCGGCACCGTAATCGAGTCCCTGAGATCCTCAACCTGGGCACAATTATTGTTTCCACAATAATGCCCATAACCATGAGGCCACATCATGACATACAGATTCGCTGGTAATATTTTGACCGAAAGAAGCCACACATTGAGTTTTCATTACGCATATGTGCAGAATGTATGTGGGCAAATGCATGCAAGTTTAACAGGGGAACTTGGGCTTCCTTTTCTGTGGGAGAGAATCTTTGAATGTGTGCAGCAGCCTCTGATCTTTCAGAGGCACTGGAGTTTGTTGCCATAGCAATGGAGGAAGAGGCAAGGGGAGAGAGAGAGAGAGAGAAAGAGAGAGAGAGGTGTGGAGGGAGCGAGGCAGAGGTGCATTGAAGTGTAATAATACGTGTAGCTGTGTCACATGACGCAGTCTCCACAGCAACATATTTGGTCAACATTTCCATATGAAAGAATTCAAATATAACTCACACTTGTGGTGCACACTTTGAATACCGATCGCCACGGTGATGTCGTATATTGATGTGTAAATTCATTTACGTTCACCAGCATTTTTTTTTCTGTAAAGCTGGAGCATAACAGACTTCCCTATACGGCCTCCGACCGTCAGCCAGCTTTTGCTTTTTGCGTTAAAGTCTCTCATTCATTCACATGCTGAGGGGGCCGACGGCATTCCCTAATTTCATATATTTTCAATGCTGCTTTGTGTCTTTTTGAATTACAGTTCTGTCCTTGGCCACTTTTTTACCACGCGCCAGATAATGCATGGAATTGTAGCCGACCCGTTGCTGCGGTCAGCAGAGAGTTATGAAACACAGGCCATCTTTATCTGGCCAACGCTACGAGCACGTAGCATACCGGCGCCACACTGGAAACCTTCCACCTTCCACCTTGTCCCGGTGAGCCAGGTACAGGTGGGCTTTGGTGCTTTGCGCTGCTGTGACGGAAACACAGGTGGCATGCAACAGTCACGCAGAGGAGGACAGAAAAGAGCAGACGAGCACAGAGACGAGGATCCAGAGCTCTACGGACCCATCGAGTGTTCACGGGCATGTAAACACAACCTCCCACACTGCTCGTTCATCCACGTGAGTCCGTGTCAGCACTATGGGCTCATTCATTCATTCACTCATTCATCCCTCCATCCGTCCCTTTCTGTGTGTGTCTGTCCTTACGGATGCCTTTGTGTCTGTCAGTCTGTAACTCACGCAGGTTTCTCGGTTTTAACAAGCAAATTACAGTGACCCAAAAATGGCAATCATAATGCATCACCAATGCAAAACTGTGGCTTTTAATATGAAACAAATAAGCCAGGAGGAAACCTCTGGTTCTATAAGAATGCCTGGCAAAGAACATTACAAATATTACATTACAAATCTAAGAACATTACAAATATTACATTACAAATCTAAGAATACTGCAAATATTACATTATAAATCCTAGTTGCACTTTTGCATTCAACCATAACCAGTGTCACAGTTCTGTGCCCAGCAAGAAGAGGGACTTTCACAAAATACAGCTGCCAGGTGGAGGAATTTAGTTGGCTCATTTGTTGGTGTAAGTTTGTAGCGTGTGGAGGGCGTACAGCCGACAAGTCTCTGGTGAGACGGGAGCTGGGGGCCCACTGTGCTGTCAACCCACCCCCCATCGCTTTGGGTGACTGGGTGAAGGACTGGGTTGCAAGCCACCGAAACACAAGACCCCACTCCTCACAAACTGTTATTCACCACACACAGCGCTAACACATTAACCATTACTCTTCCTGAGAGATCACGTCGTAGGAAGAAGCAACTTGAAAGACCATCGGGGTGAACCAATGAACTGTCTGATTCCTGACAACCACTGCTATGACTGCTGTGTTTAATGATGGTGATGAAGACCAGATAGTATTTGGTGCTCTCGTGTGTACTTAAATTCTGGTTTCTTCACGGCGTTAAAGATGAATGATAATTGTATTCTTATCTTCAGGCTGAATTATCACTCTGTTGTCTTGCTTAGTTTTAAAAAAAGGTTAGAAATAATGTCTAACACAATTAATATTCTAATCTAGCCGCTTAATTAAAATTTGTTTGGGAGGAGCCACTGCCACTCAATGAACCAAACCAAATGAGAATCGATTGCAGTGCAAATAAGGGCTATAAAAAACATATCTTGTCATCATATTGTCAACCACTGTCTTAATGTTACTGATGCTGAATAATGACTAGGAGGAGTCATTTACATTACATTATTTACATTAATTTGTATAATTTACATTTATGGTAATACAGTCATTGTGACTGGTCCTTGTTGACTTTTATTCATTGGCAGGTGGGCCTTATTATCATTTTTAACAAGAGATATTCCTTAAAACTCAATAAGGTCATTCTTGCTTTTAAGATGCGGTGTTCATGATGGCTTGGCAGACAGGGGGAGGTCCTGTCTCAGGTGAGCAGAGATACCGGCAACTCAAGTTAGGAACAAGATGGTGAGTCACAAAGATCACATCTCACACGTCTCATACCAGTCACATATCAGACGTCTACATCTCACAGTTGTGTCATCGTTGATCTCATTACGTTGTATGTCTAGATAATAGTCCGTTTTGGCTGTCGGGCCAAACAGTTGAATCATTCCACGCGATAACGGCTACAATGATATAAATGTTACGGAAAGTTATTATATTATTATTGTTATATTATTAGTTTGCCCTTTGAGCAGAGCTAAACTGGATATTGGGGTATTTCTAGCAGGCCACTCTACTCAGCACTGCCCGAAGCACTTCAGTATCTATGAGCAACCGGAGCGAGCCCCTTCTGACTCTTGCTAACGTTCAGGGTCTCCAGTCGTCAGATGCTCCCGACGCTTCGGTGAAAGACGTCTCGTCATATCTAGCTCCATCGTGAGTTGTATTGCCGTAGGCCTGGAACCTTCACGACAAGCGTTTGAAGCCAGTGCCACGGTAGGGTGAGATTAAGCTCGAGGGGGTGAATTGTGTACCTTATCATCAGACAAGGGTAGAAATGTTTGCAGTCTGACTTTCTCAGCATCTTAGTTCTTGCCTACCCCCCCTGTTTCTGCTTTTATGTTCTGGCCGTTTTCAACAGCTTACGTAGTGACCCAGCTGTTAATTTCAGAACGTTACAGTGCTGGCAACACCAATTACTTGCCTTAACTTTCTGTCTGTCAGTGTTATTTTACTGCAGTTATCTTTTGATAAACAGCTTATGAAATATGTGTGAATTTTGTGCATCTGTTACTTCAGTCATTTCAGACTCACTTCAGTCATTTCAGACTCACGTTTTTACGTTATGCTCACATTTAGATGTACATTTATGACATTCAGCAGACGCTCTTATCCAGAGTGACTTACAGAACTTTTTATCAAAGGTTGATGTCACCACTGCAGCAAAACAACACGTCCTCTGAAAATATGGGACCTGAATGTTTTGGACATTAGAGCAGTGTCTGTTCTATTTATTTAATTGTGCCCTTCAGGCAAATGAGCAAAAAGCTCATAACTGAAGTCCAAGCACAATGGTATCAGCAAAGTGTAAGTGGGGGGGGGGTCTTTTGGTTACAAGAATAATCAGATCTAGGTTTCCAGGACTCCTTCAGCACAGTCTGAAGGATTAAGGCCCCCCCCCCGCCCCCCCCCCCCCCCCCCCCCACCGCGGGGGGCCAGGTTGTGGTTGTGATG
>JAOYMR010000014.1:14190160-14207434 GCA_025802075.1 Tenebrosternarchus preto
CTACACACAGTATCACTTCATTAATAACACCTTCATTAGCTACACACAGTATCACTTCATTAATAACACCTTCATTAGCGCATTTGTTCGTGTGCACAGAGATTAGTCAACCTCTATCCTGCACATTGCTGGATACCAGAGCAGTCAGAAGCTGATCACTGATAAATGCACAGAGGAGATGGTTGGGTTACTGACTCTTAACTGTACATTTACCAAGTGTTTAGAATAAAGCTGGATTTCTGAAAGAGGTGGCATGTAAGCATACATAAGCCTTTACAGATGAGTGATGAACATGAACGTCTTACTTGGCCCCTACGTATTTGGTTGGCACCTTAATGGTATTTGATCGTTTCCCACAGGATGCATCTCACTTTCCACTGCACTTCTGCAGTAATGTAAAACTTTTCAGAGCTTCAGAAGGCTCAGCAAAACTATTACTCTAGAACTACTACCTTAGAACTATTACCCTAGAAGTACTACCTTAGAACTAATACCCTAGAACTTGTATTATACTACCCAAGAACTAATAACCTAGCAATACTACCCTAGAACTTGCATTATACAAGTTCTACACTATATTATACTAGGACTACTACACTAGAACTTCTACTGCACTAGAACTATACAAGAACTAGTACCCTAGATTTTCTATCCCAGAACATCTACTCTGCAACTGTTATCCTAGAATATTTTGTAAAAAGTGTATAATCTAAGGCAGATCCAGTAATCTAACATCTTCTAACATACCCTATTGTGTTTCTGCATGTGTGGGCTTTATTTAAATAAACTTGTTGACATGCTTCGCACCTTCCCCTGTGCTCTGTCAGCATTGGAATGTGCCCCCCTCCCAACACACACACACACACACACACCTTTTTGTAAGCTTTTGGTTGCTTGCAGTCAGTCATGTCTGGGCATGTTTGGACAAGGTGTTTTCCCCTATGCCCTTAAGTAACCCCTTACCTAGTGCCCTTTGGATTCCTAATGACTCTTCATGTTGTAACTTCAGCGTTTTTCTCTCGGCTTTTCCGCCACGTGCATCAGTTTCGGTGAGAATTCTCAGGCACTTGGAATGTGAATACCTAGGGTGTGCCCAGGAGAGCTGCCCACAAATGCCCACAGCTGCCCACGGATGCCTACAAATGCTCACTTTGCCTACAACTGTCCGTGGCTGTCTACAGCTGTGGACATGGCTGTGCACTTTTGTGTAGGACTCCATGAATTGTATTTTCTCTGCTGTTTGTCCCAAATGTTTGTCACCCCTCCCCCCCAGATCAGCATACAGTTACATTATTTACAGTATAGCAGAGGACCGAGTTCTATAGCCTTTACAGCTTTACAAAAGAATTATCATGCAGGCTAACTTTGGAAAATAGCATGTAAGCAATTTTTTATAATGCAATTTTGATATAATGCTATGAATTGTGTAATCCAAGCAAATCCAAAGTCTCATTTGACCAAAATCCTTACTAAATGAAACTAAAAATAAAACCCACAAAGAATGTCACATTCCTCAGATAACTATAGACATACTAACACTCTCATACATGTTAATGTGGTGAGTTAAGATACTTCAGAGATACATGTTACATACTCTGGGACAATCGGACATTAATAACAAGTAAATCATATTTATGTGACCTCTGTCATCACCTTCTCCTTCCGTACGTACCATATGTCCAACAATAATTAGAATAATAAGAATAATTATGCGGTCTGTTCATAGATCTCTCCCTCATTCACGATGCACATTGACCAAAAAACAAACATTCTATTTTGATAGTCTAATGTTGCTCGGAGCGACCGCTGTGTAAAGTCCATTGTTTTGACCTCAACAAATACACTCGTGCCAGCCAGTTTTGCAGTGCAACTCTTGAAGGCTCAGTGTGTGTTTGTGTGTGTGTGTTTGTGTGTTTCTACCATGTCTTTGGTAATCACTTGAGACTAATTAATGAATTGCTTGAGAAAAAAAGCACAGAGCCACAGGGTCGATGGAAGCTGTTTGTCTGTGGTCCCTCCAGGTGTAAGGTGGGGTGGACACTTGTTCATTATCTGTGTGTGTACTGAAGCCCTGGCAGAGAGCTGGAATGCTGGAGGTGTTGACACAGGAGTAAACACAAGCCATGTGTTGCAACAACATCAAGCCCCTGCCTTTGTCAGAAAGCACAACAGAAAATAAATTGTTCTTGTACACAGCACTGTATTTCAGCTGTGGTAAAATACAACCTATGAAAGAGAATGACTCTTGACTCTAGGAGACGCCTGGTCTTCAGAACGATAAGGCTGCATCGAAACTGGTGCTGTCTCATTTACGCTTCTTAAAAGTATCCACTTCTGTTGGTGCCTGGTTACATCATGCATCTGATACTGGAGCAATACTCTCATGTGGCATGCAGTGCTGAAATCAGAAGACTGGTTTGTTTCCTCTTCCAGTACAGGCTCTTCCAGGAATATTCTCTGCTGAATTTTCTCTGGTTTCTGGTGAACCGAAACGGTTGGGGCTTGTAGGGACTTCCACAGTTTGCTAGAGATTTGCTGGCTGTTGGGATTTTCGTAATGACAACAGGATTTTACCAAGGTTACGGTTTTACCAAGGGACTTGGTGGAGGCAAACTTCTGATCATCAAACCCCTGTGGTCATTTGGTTTGTTCCAAACTTGTAACATGCTGTAGCTTCTCCAAGATCACAGGACAATTATAGGTTAAACTGCTTTGGTTGGGTCATGGGTTCTCCAGGTCACAAGGCTGTTCCAAGAGTAATAGATTAATTCCATGGAATGCTGTACAGTATAGTAGGACCCACTCTGCCAAATGACATTCCCTCAGGGCTAAGGTTACTGACGACTGGAAAATCCCTGTGCTTGCTAGGTAATTAGTAGCTGTACTTAAACCCCACACAAGCCAATAGCCATTCATTTTCCAACCATATGATTTTCCGTAACAGCCATACCTTAAAAATGACTAAGGAACAAATAATGGAGGAGACCATTTAAACTGTTTAAAATGTACCTTTGTCAGGTGATCTGGTATACCAACATTGCGTTGCTTTGATCAAATACAAGCTGCCTGTTTATGGTAAATACATAAACATAATTTTATAAATGCATAAACATACTTTTATAAATACATAAACACTTTTCTGAGGCAACGTTTGGAGACAAATCTGTGGAAATAAGCTCAGAAAAGTAAACGTTTGATTTGTAATTGCCTTTATTGTAATTTGCAGGTCTGGTGGGGCACCACACTGCCCCAACTATTGCACCCCGTGCTCTAACATACCTAGTTCAACTCATTAGCTAAATAGCTAAATGAGGATGGTGTGGTAGAGGTGTGGGTTGAAGACCATAGCTTTAAAGATAAGGGGCAATACCCATCTCTAGCTACATAAGCAAAGGTTAATGGAGTGTGAAGCTTCACCCTACGGCCCATCTCCATTCTCATTTCAGCAGATCGCTCTTCCCCTCCATATCTGCCATAGCCCTAATGTGTAACGCATCACAAATGTACTCTCATCAAATCTCACTTCACAATTAACAAATGCCTGTCAGGCAGCCGAGACTAGAAAGGCAGAGCGGCTGGCAGAGCTTGCAGGATTGTTGACGGGACTCACTAATGGGGTCAGGAGGTTTTGCAAAGACACTGGGGGGCCCAATCACTCTTCTGTTGATGGCTCAACTACTAGGTATCACCACAGGTATTCTCTTGATTTGACTGACAAGCCAGTGAGTTTTGGATTATAGAGGAAGCCTTTAATGCTAACCTGCCTTAGGTATCACTGAAACAATTGAACTCGCTCTGCCAAAGCAGAGGTTATGAGGGATGAGCAAATAATGCAGAGGAACAAAGAGTTTGAGGCTTGAGAAAACTGCAGGTAGGAAACAGATAAGATTTGTTTAGGTAATTAGTGAGAGTCTTGAGTAGTGCAGTCCAAAATGAGGCCATGAGGGTGAAGAATGAGAGAAACAGAGGATGCGGAGGTGAAAGATGGCTTTCGAAAGTGCCAGAGAAGAGAACGATGGAGGAGTGCAACACTGAGGCGGGTTTTACTCAAGGAAGCTGAAAACTCGCAAAATCTGTAATTTAAAAAAGCCATAGAAAATATAGCTGTGTCTAAAAAGAAAAAAAAAACCAAATCCCAAGTTATGATTAAGATCTGTGTGTGTGTGTGTGTGTGTGAGGGAAGGTGCACACCCAGTTCTAATCTGACCTAGGAGATTCCTTGTACTTATGGTTATTAGTGCCATTAGTACTAATAACCATACTCCCATCTCCATTATTACTAATAGCTATGTGCTAATAGCCATACTCCCCTCTCCATTACTACTAATAGCTATGTGCTAATAGCCACACCCCCTCTCCATTACTACTAATAGCTATGTGCTAATAGCCATACTCGCCTCTCTTATACTACTAATAGCTATGTGCTAATAGCCATACTCCCCTCACCATTAATACTAATAGCTATGTGCTAATAGCCATACTCCCCTCTCCATTAATACTAATAGCTATGTGCTAATAGCCATACTCCCCTCTCCATTTCATGTCTGCATGCCAGACTGTGAACTTTCTGTACTGGACTGCTTTAATAGAAGAGGAATTATAAAGACAAGGTCAACTGAAATTTTATACTACACACATGCAGGATTTCGGTTCCAGTAAAAATCAGGAATTTTAGTCAATGAACTAGTTACTTGTGTTTTAACTCATACATTGATCCATGGTTTAGACAGAGTGCAGTGGTTGATCTGTTATGACCGGTTAAATTGCTATTAGTCGTTCACGTGTGTCTACTCTGAGTTAACAGGATTTAACTTTATGACCATGACGTGAGGTTATGTTTATCTAATGCTATGCTAATGCTATGTTTATCCAATGCTATGCTAATCTATACTATGTTTATCCAATGTTATGCTAATCTATACTATGTTTATCCAGTGTTATGCTATCTATGCTATGTCATCTGTTTATACATGCCATGCAATGATTTCTACATCCTACCAACAACAACATAATCACCACAATGATGAAATGACACTTCGACATCGTAAATAAATATTTGTCTGATATAAAAAAACACCAATATTATAGAACATTACTGATATCAAAATTTTTAATATTAAGTAAAAAGCCCTGCTCATTCAGCCAGCTAACCTTTCAGATGTAGAACTGGGACATCTGGGAAGTTGGCATCTTCCAGGAATAGACATTACTCTCACACAATAAGAGGGCAGGCTGAGGCTGCCAGACCTTCAGTGGGTTTTGACATACATTTCCTCTTTCAACATTTGGCAAGCCCTCTCTATTTAGGAATTGCATATTTATCAGAAACCTGGCTCCCTGGGAGTCAAACCCACAAAATCAGGGTTGCCAGCATCTAGCTCTGCCTACACTACCAGGTGACCTGCAGGAGCATGACTTCCTGTGGCACCTGAAACCATCTCCATGACTGATGCTTCTCAATGTGTCCTCACTCCTCTCAAGTGTCCTATGATTCTCAAGCAAGATGAACAACATCTCTAGTAAATATGTACCTTAATCTTTGAAAAAGTAAATCTTTACACAGGTCATCAAGCAGGTCCAGCATTGTTTTTTCTCTTTACCGTACCAATGTGGACTTGGGGGTGTCCATGGTTACAGCAACAGCTGGACTTGTAGACACCAGTGTTGAGTGTGGCCTGGTTTGTGGTTTGAAACAGATGTGGAGTTCTAATTCATGCTACATCATACTGACTGCGCCTCTGTAATCATGTTTACATGTATTTAATGACGCAACTGCTATGGACAATAGGTTAGCTACTTCTGATGTTAATCTGTAAACGTTAAATGAGTCTTTGTGTTTGAAAGCGTTAAGATGTTTGTTTATATTTGATTATTCACATGCTAAGTCGTCATTCTTTAATGATCAAAACAGGAAGTGAAGTCAGTGTTCTGTGGCAAGGACTCTCACAGTTTTAAATAGGTTTGTACTATGCCTTGTATTTTTAAAACTTCATGCTATACACTTAGATGAACATAGTTTGGCTAACATTAGTGATGACAAGCTAACTCAACTTGCTGTTTAAGCCTAATTCTGACCTTCTAGGACTTTCTGTCCTTTACAAAATTGGTGCACAGACAGATTTTACACAGTTTTAAATGTGTCAGAGTGTGGTTCTGTTTCAGAGTATTTGGTTCTGGTGTGAAAAAAATTGCTTAGTCTAGAGAACAGCAATAAGCATAGACTTCGCCCTGGATACCTGTTATGACTGTTGCCTCGTTCGGACCACATAATATAAAATGTCCTACAAGATGACAGAATAGATGAATATCTAGATCTGGCATTTTACCTTGCCAAGTGTTTCTTCAGCTCCTTTGTGTAAGTGTTTGTCTTTCTACCATAAGATGAATGGGATCAGGTGTCATTTCCTGACACTTGCAAGCGTCATTTCCTGACACAATCCTCACACATAAGGGATGGCCAGGGCTTTGCTCTTTTGCAGGGCTTGCATGACGAAGTAGGGAAGGGGTGTGGAAGTAAAGTGGATGCTGGTTTGAAGTCCTGCCTTTTCAAGTCACTGCAGTTCCTCAGCTAATCTGCCACAGTCACTGCAAGATTGATGATGTTTACAGGAAGCAATAACAATCCCCATGCAAATGTTAATAGGTCCCTGGTAGCACTAGTTCGACTGAGGCAGTAGATTAAGGAAAGCCTATGAAACTCATGTATAATCCTGCTTTTAGCAGCAGGAGCAGAACCACACACACACACACACACACACACACACACACACAAGCATGGGCTGTTGTTTGTCATGACTTGCTGGCAGAACTAATCAGCTGATTGTAGGAAAATTAAATGATCAGAAAAGCAAATCTATCTCAAGAATAATAATTTACAAGCATTGCCTATTTAACTATGATACAATGCACCACTGTTTGCGATACCTGATTTACACAGTTGTTGATACAACATGTATTTGTGTCACCATGCCATTTTCCATTTTCCGTTTTTCCTCGGTGCTGTGTGACTTGTTCTGTCACCCGTAAAGCACGGAACATTTGTTTTGTAGAGACGGAGCTGAGTCAAGATGCCCTTGATGTCCTTAAATGGGTTTTTTTGTCTTCCAGTAGGGGCTGGAACAAAGTGAACTTCATGTCCCATGTTTCTTTTCAGAAGCTTCTCAAGGTGTTGCTGCTCTGCTGGGATCTTGGCCCAACATGGAGGGCCTGTTCCTGGCAATACCTGCACACGCCTGGATGGATCCCAGATAATTGCTGGCAGATCCTTGCCCCTCCTTATCCTTATGCAGAAGCACTGCAGATGTGCGAAAAAGTAGAAAATAGGACTCAAGACCTAAACCATGATAGTCAGACCAGCTTACCAAAATTGCAATGAATTTGTCATTTTTCAAAGGGGAAAAAAAACATTATGTGGCTCCCTTTAAATCTCAGATCAGATCGTCATTTGAAAATGCCAGTGAAATATTATCCCTGCTCCATCTGCCTTTTCCATTCTCCAAAGCAAACCTTTAGGTTCATGGCTGTGTTATTAGGCGGTCTGAAGCTTCACATGACTGTGACCTAAATGGGCTGCCCTCGCCTCGCCTCGCCTCGCCACTCTGCCTCGGTCCTCCTCCAGCTGTCTAAATAACCTTCCTGTGTCTCACTGCTGTCCCATCCACAGAGCCGTCTGCTCCTTTAGTGCTCAGAATGAAGAGCAGACCTACCGCAAAATGGGAGACATTTTTTCTTCCTCCCCCTGACTGGGGATGGCAAGCAGGAGGCCAACCTGCATGTGGGGTATTCATTCTGGGTAAGGGTTCGTGGGATGTGTGCTTTGTATGGGCTCAACATAATTTATGGGGGGCAGGGAAGGGGGCAGCAGTTTGTGGGGTATGGAAAGGTACACCAGACTTTTATGAGTCTACGGAGATATCACAAATCTCAAATACGATGGCACCAAAGAATATGGGAATGACATTGTTTGTAAAACTCTGCTCTCTGCCTGCTTTCCTTCTTTTTTCCTATTTATAGTTTGCGAGGCTACTGAGAGAGTGCCTGACATTAATTTTGTCAGGCTTTGCCCGCACTTCAGGTGTTACACATGCTCTGTAAAATCACAGCACGGCAAGTACAGACAACTGGCAGGAATGAAGCATTGCAACTCTAAGCATTGTAGGCCACACATAGAGGAAATACGGCAACCTGCTGGCTTGCTTCGCCAGCATTATAAGGCAAGCTGTATGCCATGTGTAAAAGGGTCCACCCCCTTCTGTTTTGAATTCTACACTAACATATGGTCATTGCAACAAATCGCTAAATTGCCTACGATTTAGCAACCACGTGCAGGGTATTTCAGCACATGTAGCAGTTAGGGTTAGGGTTAGGGTTAGGGCTAACCCTAACCCTAGGGTTATAAATCTAAATCATTCAGGCGTGAGACAGGAAGCAAAACTGAGCCTGGATGGCAGTCTGTAGGCGACACCCTGCAGTACTAAGTTGCGGAGTGCAGCAGGGGTGAATGCTAAACACTACAGGGAGGGAAAAGCTCCATCCATCTGTCAAGAGATGGATGCAGGAGCCAAGGCAAACTAGCAAAGTTAACAGCGAAGGTGTGGTCCTTTGCAGATATTAAGCAACTCTATTCTGGAAGTGACTAATTTCTAAAGATGGTTAGCATGGTTTGGTATGGTGTAGTTCTGGCACATGCTTCCAGGCCCGCCGACAGGGTGGACAACTCTGGCTCTGCGTGGGAAGCGCAAAGCATGCAGGTGTGAAGAGGAATGTATGGGCGTGGCCTTCTTCTGAGGTAACCGGCTAGTTGTCGACATCCCGTGGTGTGCCACGCGGCCTGAATGAACCAGTCATGGGGGCCCACAGGGATGTGGCTCACCGCTGGGATCCATCGACACATTCCTGGGCTACTACAGTTACCAGAAGATTAATAATGAATGCTATTGAAGTTATTATGCATTTTGCAATGTCGTAGCACTAAATAAAAACATGTGAAATGTGCTGAGAGTCTGGTTTCAAAGGGTGTGTTCAGACTTGCCATTTATTGCATGATAATACATTATCGACTTGTTGCTTGTCTTTTTAATGGAATTCCTTCATGGAAGTTTGTTAAACACAATGTTATTTTCTTGGACCCCTAAGTACAGTATAACAAAGCACTGACAGTAAAGACTTGGGGCTCTAAAATACATGCATTCTTAATAACGTCAAGTGCACAGAAAGTCTTTATAGTGTTTATGAAGTTTTTAAACACACAAGAAGAAATGCTAACAATGCAAAGTTTTTTTTTTTCTTTAATAAACATCACACTGTCTTGTTATGGATGGACAATAACAGTCAGTAGTGAAAACTATGGCCGGCAATGATAAACTAGGAAACTAGGACGAAAACATGATTCGGATATGTAATGTAGGACAATTGGACTCTAGTCAATGTCATTATGGACATTTCAGTGAAGAGCAGATGACCGTTATGTAATGCATGTGATTCACTGTCTTCAGATGGTGTGTTGTTGCTCTTCCTTATGTACATACATGAAACGTCCTTCTATTACCCGTATTTAAAGGATTTTTTTTTTTTTTTTTACATTCTTTGCATTTCCATGAAAGGGGTAACAACAAACAGCTCTCACAAACCAGTGAGTCTTGAGAGCTGATGAATGTGCACAATTGCATTCACACACACAAACACACACACACACACACACACATATATATGTACACACCCCAAAGAGTCCTGCTCTTTGGAATCTGAAGACTTGGCTCTGTGAATCTGTGAGAAAAAAATCCTGTTGTTAAAGAGCAGGACACACCTCACCCTATTCACAGTGTCTGGTGAAACGAATATCAACTTGCTAAAATATTTCTCATGGTTGTATTGTTCCCTTCTGCAATAGAAAGGATAATTCTAGCATTTAACCATGTGGCCATTTACACAGATTAAGATAATTCATTCAGGGAGCAACTTCAAAGCCTCTGCTCCATCCAAAATTAGTCCCTGGTACATCTGACGCATTCTCACATTACAAGTAGCTGTAAGTGAAGTAGAATACCTGGTGCCAAACTGTAAAGATCATTAATGAGATGACTGGCATAAAACCACCTCAGCACCAAGGGAGGTGCCTGCATTCTGAGGTATTTCCCACATGCCAGAGTGTCCTGATTATCTCTTCTATTACTTAACTAACAATGCATTTGGTCATTTCTTACTGTAATTAATTGTTGGCTTTTTTTCTCTTTGTCTGTTAGTGTCAGTAGTCCCAACAAATGAGATTCAGTGAGATTATCATTCAAAAAAATGTCCTTTAAGCCACTTTTAAATGCTTTGCATTAGCATTTGTGTTGGGTTAGTTATTAAGACAGCTGAGTTATGAAGGGTCATGCATGGGCATTTAGTGTATGTGTGCTTTAGCGGGAAACAGGTCTAAAGATGACTGCGCAGCCAGTATTGTCACTAAGTGCTTCCAAGCATACTGAGTGGCAAATATGTGGTCTTTGTTTACCTAATTATCATCTATACTCAGTGGCGAATATGTCTTTGTTTACCTAATTATCATCCAGATGTATCGAACCGAAAGTGCTACGCAGCAAACTTGCACTCTGATAGTGCTAATGTGCCAGAACGTCACATTTGGATCTCGTTGATAGTTCATATAATAAAGCATTCAGATAACTTATTTCTTTTTAGTGTTTCTTAGAATCTCATTTTTCTTAGAATCTCAAAGCCACTGTGGCATTTATGGTGTAGGACAGAACCATTCTTCAAGAACATAAACACCTTCGTACTGAACCAATGTGGCTGAAATGAATTAGGGCCCAATTAGTACTTAGCTTTGGCAGCCCCAGTGTTGCCAAATGTTTCAGACACTGCATATGTCTCAAAAGAGTGAGCAAAACTTTCCACGATTTATAATAGTGAATAATGGTGAAGACATAATATATGGAATCAATGTAGTAAGCAAAAAGTATTCAACAAATCAAGAATATCTGTTCATTTTTTTAAAGTCTTGTGCATATCTTGAGAGTCTTTCATTGCCTTGAGTTTGCATGATTTTGGCATTCTCTTGGAGTTTCATGTGCCACACAACTGGGATTGCCTTTCAACAGCCTTGAAGATGTAGGCTGAGAACTCAAGGGCTATGGAATTAATGTTGTAACTGGAAATTTATTTTTGAGGGGACATTTAAAAATACATACTTTGAAGAAAGGTTTGCGTTGGAAATAAATTCATAAACCACCAGTTTCAGTCTTTGTATTTGTCTTGGACAAAAATGTATTTAAGATGATTAAAACTGATTCAGTTCAGTCAGGTGTGAAAATCTTCACTGGTTCTCTGTGAATCCAGGTGCTATATGGCTTAAGCACACAACCAGTGAAACATTGTATAATTCACCTTTACAGACTGGGTTTCTGAGCCTTTCTGAGAATCCTATTTCTTTCTATGTAGCAAATTGGAAACAGAGCTTTGTAGATCTAATTTAGCAAGAGCAAAAACCCATACTTTCACCAACTTTCATCTATGCTGTATGTGAGCACTGTTGAAGAGAATGGAAATGATCTTCCAGCTTCCATGATGTCTTACATTAGAAAACATGAGTGTTATATAACTGGCAAACACTTGTTTAATTCAGCCTATTAAGTAATCCAGCCTTGAGTCACCAGAGACAATCGGCCTACATTTTATTGCACCAGATGGCATGAGTAGGAACTCCAGTATACCAACTGCAGGACTGTTCTGTTCAACCTTGGCTTACAGGCCCAAGTTTTCATTCTGCTTCCAGAAACTTTCCTCCTCAAAGCCAAATAAAGAGACGCCAACTGGTCAGACACTTGGAACATTTCCGACGGGAAGAAGATAAAAAAAAAAGGAAAAGAACTCGGTGATGCTGACATGGTAACCAAGTGACATAAAACGTGGCCCATATTTTCCTTTCTATAATTTACTCATTTTGGCCCAAGAGCACATGTTCAGAAATTCACAAGCTTCTGTTCTTGCAAACTCTCCAATGAATGTTTTACTGTAGGGTTTTCCAGACACTGCACATGCCACGTCAGGGTTTTTACTGCTGTCTTAGCAAGTTATCCTCACAAATAATAGCATCCCAAGCACAAAAAGGCGGCAACGTTGTGGTTTGGAACGCAAACCTCCTTTTACCTCAGCGAGGAAAGTACATCTCAGGTCCTCAAACCTAGGCAACACAAATGCAGAGAGATTTTGATTGGGCAGAGAAGGTGAAGGCCCTCTTAATTTCAGCTTTAATTCATTAGATTTGTGTTGCCACTTCCCCCCCCAAGGCACTAATTGTTTACTGTTATCGGCTGAGTCACTTTCAGAGGTTGGCATTTAGCTTTGAGGACAGTTAAATGTTTATGTTGTGACAATGTGCTACATAACATTATCTGCTCATGTTTCCATGGTCTTTACATTTGCAAGACCATCAGAAAATTATTTAATGTCTCTGGGGAAACCAAACATTGGTTTAAAACACCACTCAAACACCACTTGCCATTTTAAGGTTATCTTTATTAAATAAATAAATACTGGATCCTGTCAAATAATAAGTTACATCCATGGCATGCTAGCGTTTTGTCTCCAGTCATCAGAGAAGTGGCCTGGATCGGCGTCCTTTTCCCAAACAACGATCAATGAACTGGGGTTGGGGCCACCCAGACAGACCTTGGGCACTGAAGGAGACTTCACCATGGAGTCCACCTCCTGTAGTGGAATGTATTCACAGTTTTACAGTGGTTTGCTCTACAGAGAGCTACACGTCATCACCCTGCCCAGGTGAAGCCATTTGAATGGGCTCAACAAATGCCAACATCCCAGTTAAACTTCAGCGCAGCAAGTTTTACTGCATAGATGAAAAAGAAAAAAAAAAAAAAAAAAAAAAAACTCCTAAGACAATAAACATGTTATTTATGCTACAGGTCCATATAATTCTCCCTTCTGGTTCCAGCCCAGCTCTTCAGAGCTTCTCTTCTGTTTGTATGTCCATGACCTCTCAATTCCTTAGAGAGAGCACCAGAGTTTGTACCTCAAATCCTTCACCACACTCATGTAGGTTGGGCACCAACTTAATTTCCTATGGATGGAAGCCAACAGAGTTCCTCCCCAAAGCTGCAGGGCACCTGAGGGGGGGGGGGGCGGCTTGCTGGCAGTGGGATGGGGTGTGGTTCAAGGTCAGTTGCATCGTTGAAGCAGCATGTTGAGGGCATACTCCATACGGCTGCGCAGGTCTGGCGAACAGCCGCGCCGCAACAGCGCACTCAGGCGGAACGCCGTGGACGTCCGCTCCTCATTGATGTACGTCAGCAGGTACTCCTCGCCCTGGCTGCACAGGATGATCTTGGTGTGATCATGGTAGAAGTTCACCTGCCAAAGGCAAAAAAGGAGAATCAGCCAAAGCCCCCCAAGGAGGAGTTGTTCAGGTGTGGCAGAGTTGTCGGGTGGGGATGGGTGGAGAAGCACTGGGAGGAGCTCTCATACCTGAAACGTGCCGTCGTTGAAGAGCATCATGAGAGCACGGTCTGACTTGAGCCACTGCAGCAGATACAAGCGAGGTTTGCTGATGTCCGTCACGTTAGGTAAATCACCGCCCTGCGAAGCGATAAGAGCACAGCATGGTGAGATAAAGCACGGCAACCTCCACTACCATTCACACTGGACGTTCCTGACTTGGTCTGGGACCAAGAGCATGTACTCACATCCATGAGATTTTCCTCCATGTAATGCGCAAAGTACTTCAGGACGGTGACCTGGCTGACAAACTGCTCTGGGGCCTCACAGGTGGAGAACACCGTACACTGACCCAGCTCTGCGTAAAAGTGTACCGTCCTGAAAATCAAGAGAAGCTACGTCAGCCTCAATGCACCATCATCCCTGGAATCCATGAAGGTGCTTAACCCCTTCAGGCTTAACCCCTGCTGGTGGGAGCAAGCCGCTGAAGGCACTACTTACTTTTTGTCCGGCAGCAGGCTCATGTGAGTGCCGTTATTGAAAAGAACTCCGACTGTGTGGTCAGAAAGCTGGTAACCGAAGCCATACTTGTTGGAATAGTCAACCCATTTAGTCACCCATTGGAAGCTGCAGTTCACGCCCTCTTTAGGAATGTCATTAGCTGTAGGGATAAAGAGAAAGAAAAGAAGCATAAATCAAGACTAAATAAGACAAAATGTATTTAGCTGTGGGATGCCTGTCAAAAACCGCAAGTACGTCTACGTCACAGGCATGTAGCCTCAAAGCGTTGTAGCGTACCTTCCGGCATGTTCTCCAGGCAGCCGCGAAGCACTCGGGCAACAGTATCCGCCACGCTTCCCATAGTGCTGTCCTCCAGGCCTGCCATCAAAACCAAACGCAGCAACCCATTAGCCGCCACATTACAGCGTCCATTAATGCCAGGCTCACAAATAAAAGCTGCCTCTCGGAGCATTACGACATCCCAAACAGAAGCGCACACACACACACACACACACACACACTTACATTCACTGCTGCTGCTGCAGCTCCCCAGTGTTCCACGTACGATCATGCGGATGGTGTCGCGGATCTGCTGCCTGTTGCCCCCGTCCTTGGTGGGGGCTGCTGGCTTTGTGGGAGGTGCTACTGGCGGCTTGCCATCCTGGGGAAGGAGGTGTTGGGGTGGAGGTGGGTGTGGGGGGGGGGGAGCAGGCAACAAATGAGAAATGGAGGTTACATTCCGTGTCCAGAGGGGTGAGACCATCCTTTTCCTTTTACACAGGAAACTCGACAAACGAGGATGTCATTAGCAATTACAACCAACCTCGGTAGCTTGTCTGCAGGATGGGCTGCTAATGGAGGCCTTCCCAAGGTCTTGGCGCAGTCTGTGGATATCCTCTTCCTCTTTCGTAAGTTTATCTGCAAAAAAAGGAGAAAAAGATAAACACATTAGAGGACAATCTCCACTCTCACATTGGATGCCACAACTGGAACTTTAGCCTAGATGTGTTCTTGTGGAAAAATATGGGCTCCATTACCAGAGCTACAGATGAAGTAAACATGCTTACTCAGTGCCTCGAAGTACTTGGCCTTGTCCTTCTTGCCGCCAAACAAAGCGGCGGCGGCTTTCTTGAAAAAGCTTTTGGCAGGACTGGTGTGCTGGAGGTCTGGGGCCGTGTGGCAGCAGTTGGCAGCCAGCCTGTCCGGAGTGAACCCCTGCGTGAAGCCAGGACACGATCAGGACTCCAGCACAGACAAGCTGACCGTGAGAGCTTGGAACCGATTTGAGGTCCCCTTTTACGCACCTGGCTGAAGAAGTCGTGGCAGAGGATGTCGTCCAACCCTGGGCGCTCCTCAGGGTTCCTGGTCAGCATGCTACTGATGAGATGTTTGGCCTGCGGAGACAGCGTGGACGGCATGGAGTAGCGTGCCTCCCGGATGCAGCGGTACGTCTCCTTCAGATTGGTGGTTTCGAACGGGGGCCTGCCCAACAGCATGGTGTACCTGCGGGACAGGGACACGAGGCTGATGAGGATGGTCGGGGTTGAGCCCAGAGCAGGCGTGCGGTGTGTTGCCGGGGCGATTCCAGTGGTTCAGAGGCGCGCCGACTTACATGACGCAGCCGAGAGCCCAGATGTCGGACTCGCAGCCATGGCCCTGCTTGTTGAGGACTTCAGGAGACAGGTAATTAGGAGTCCCACATATCGTCCTTCTCCGGTTTTCAACAGGTTCTAGCTTAGCTGCCAGGCCAAAGTCACCGATCTTCAAGTCCATGCCTTCATTAATAAAGAAGTTGCCTGCAGACACCGGATCCAGTGGTTACAAAACAAACAAAATAAAAACAATGATCGAGACTACATGCATAAAAACACACACACACACACACACACACACACACACACACACACCACTGTTAGCAAATCCTCAGAGAACATACCTAATTTAAGGTCTCTGTGGAGGATTTCCTGTTCATGGAGGTACTTCAGGCCTGAAACAATCTGTCTTAGGTAGTATCTAACCTCTGGCTCCGTCAGAACCTTGCGGGCTTTCAGGATGTGCGCCAGTGACTAGAGAGAAGGACACGGAGCAGTGTTGATTTGAGAACAGACACTCAGATGTGCGGAGATGTGTCCTCTGCAGAGGACAGTACTGGTAACACTTACTCGTCTACTGCAGAACTCAAGCAGGATGTAGATGTTGTCCTTGTCCTCAAAATGGTGGTAGAATTGAACGATGTGTTTGTGGTGAAGGACTCTGTGCAGTTCTATTTCTCTGTCAATCTGTAAAGCAGTTCAGAACACAGCGTAGCATTCTTAGAGAGTGAGCAAGAGAGTGTGTTCATGGGTGGATAAGAAAGCAACAGGAAGCAACGTACCTTTTCCCTTTGGTGAGGTTTGGAGACCCTGGTGTGTGGAATAATTTTCACAGCATACACTTTTCCTGAGCCCAAATCTGTGAATTCGTAACATTTGGCAAAGCCACCCTGTGAATGAAAAAACATACTTAATCACACAGACTAAAAAGGGAATTCCACTAGCAGTAGGTCAATATCGCAAAATCTGTGAAAATAATTAAAAGTAGAAAGTATAACGCAGTTGTTAGAGGACTTGATTCTTGTACGGAAAGGTAAAACGTTTGTCCGCAAAACGCATCTCCTTGTCTAGTTTCAGCGCAAATTTAAAGAACCAAGTTCCCGACATATCAGTCTTAGAAGTCGGACACGCATACCTTGCCAAGAACTTTCCCTCTACAGTAGCATTTTCCTGTCGTGGAATCCGATATGATCCGTGACATTTCCTGGGTTGCGTGTAAATTGTCCTCCAATTTTGCACGTCTTGTCTCGGAAGATTTATTATGCGAGTGTTCACACATCTTGTTGTTATTCCCAGGTTGATAGGCAATAGTCCTGAAAATATCCATGCTCGTACTACGTTATAAAACCTCCGAACTGAGAGTGAAGCGGAGCGGAGCACCCTCTTATAAACTCAGCGTCCGCCCCTTTATTTTGCCTCCCTACGTCACGCCTCTCCACGATTGCATCTCTCCCACTCTGTGCATTGATAGAATGGCCCAGTGTTATCTTACAGTAGTCGTGTTATCTTACAGTAGCAATGGGAAGTCTGCATGGTAGTACATAAAATAAAATATTTAAAATAAATTATAACAAAAATAATTTATAAAATATATACGTGTTTACTGAAATGACTTAACCTGAGGTCACTATATTAGTGTAAGAATACAAAAATCATTCCGAAAATAAAATAAAGCACGTTTGCACACACTCCCTCTCTTTCACAGACACACACACACACACTATATATA
>JAOYMR010000014.1:14207534-14225621 GCA_025802075.1 Tenebrosternarchus preto
AGAGAGAGAGAGAGAGAGAGAGAGAGAGAGAGAGAAGAAATGTATGTAACTGTTCTACTGTCTGGTATATGAAAAAAGGATCTTGGAAATGTTTAGGAGGAACACACATCTGCCTTTGGAAAACGGTTGGAAAGCTCTTTTGCGCCACTATGCGGTGCGTTGTTCTTCCAAACGTCTTCACGGATAACGGCGACAAATCACTCGCTCTTTAACGAACTAAGCGTATTTTCGCACCACTTGCTTTGCAGGGGCATACAGGTTTGACCAATAGTGTGGATGCTCGTACAAACTACGAAAAACGCTTAATCAACCCCATAGGTGTCTGCCGGAAGTTCCTCTTGAGTTTTACTTAACGCTGCTGAGACCAACAGCAGCAAAAAAACATGGCACAAAATATGCTAATAAGAAAATAACGTTCTTGAGCGGCTTAACCAGTCAGCGCAATGCTGAAACCACACAGATATAAAGCACATTTTACACCACTCTGCTTGCTTCCTACAACACTCAAGGTGTCTACAGCCATCATCTCGTCTTCGGAAATTACGGTATTTTTTAAATAACATTTATTTATTAATATATATATATTTTGCTTTTTCATCTGAAATGCTGCTGAAATGCGTTTGAGTTGTGCAATAACATTTCGTGAAATATTCACTTGTTTGCGGTTTTATCTTGCAACAAACGTTCAGATGTAATACTTTCCTTCCAAGTTTTCAGTTCATACCCCAATTCAAAAATGGCTATTGAAAAAAAAACATTTAGATATATTTCGACAGATCACAATTGCAGCCAATTAAAGAATGAAAAAATATGAATATACATTAATCTTCTCCAATTTTTGGTTTTCTTATCTCCTGTTAAAAGTCAGGGAGGCACTCCAGATCATAAGCCATGATGCACAACACTAGTGCCTCATCAGTTCACAGCAACAGTACAACTGTTTGGATGTTTGATGGCCTGACAGCCATACCTGTGCTCATATTCTTGGTTCCGGCCATCGTCCTGGTCGTGGGTGTAGGATTCGTGGCTTGGTGGTACAGGCGTATATGCACGGGGAGGGAGTTCATGCTCCCGCCTCAGCCTCACGAATCTCAAGATAGCTTCCATAGCGATGATGAAGATGATGAAGACCCAAATTATGTGAATGTGCCTGAAGTCAGGCGTCAACCTCAAGAAAGGAACTCGTCGGAGAATTTTGTGCTGTGTGAGACAGTAGAAATGGACTGCATTTATGTCAATTATCAGCCTGTAGTGTAAGACTAGTGAAGAGCTGTAACATCAACTATGCTTGTACATAAACATGAACCTATACAGACTCAAAAGGACATCCACCTATGATATGCCTTTTTAACAGTAAAAATTAAAACCCACTTTTTGAGCATTTGAAGAAAATATAATTTAATAACAAAAACTTACACACAAAAAAACACTTATTATAGGGCAGTCAGACTCGCAAACTACATGGGGCAGGTTTCATATTTCATACTTCAGTTTCATATCACAGAATGTTAGACTCAGAGGCATTAGATGCAGTTGACTGGTTTAGGTGTGCGGTTTCAGGGAGGAAGCTCTGGTTCTCATCTCGTGCCTCACGGAGACGTCGTAAGCCCAGACTCGGTCCAGTCCGGTGCCTCGTGTACAGCTGTGGGGCCAGTGGGGAAACGGAAAACGGCACACAACAACCCGGGCATCTCCGGGAAGCTCCTGCAGCAGCTTCTCCTCCAGGTCCTCCATCTGACCAGGCCAGACAGAGCATCGTCTCTGAGCTACAGCACATGCCAGGGAGCGTGTAATTGCCAGGCCACGGGTTGCTGGGGGTATTTGCGTGCTGAGGTCATCTAAATGTGGAGGGAGCAGAACTCCAACCACAACGATCAGAATCGTCCTCGATTTTGGAAAACTGTAAATACTTTGGGAACGCTGGACATGTTTGATGACCATGTATATGTGTGTATGGTTTTTTAATGAAGGTTTTAATAAAAAAAAACTGGTGATCATCACTTGGAGAAATGGAAACTGAAGTCTGTTTTTACAGCTCAGCTAACCTGCCATGATATGGAAAACTTTGAAAATCAAATGCTTGGTTTACAGTGACACCAAGTGGACCAAACAACGAAATGCTTTATTATACTTAACATATACTATTACTTATACTGCCCAAAAAGGTTGTGGAAGGCCTTGTTCAACTCACAGGACCCTCCAGTAGGGACTTACAACAGCAGGTGCCAGGAACGCAATGACGTTGGTGTATTTGGACAGGTCAGTCTGCAGAAAGACAGAGTGGACGCTAATAAACTGTGAATAAATCTGTCAGTCGCATAGTTAAAAAAACAACAACAACTCAGTCTTACTTTCCAGAAGTCCTGGTCAACGAAGGAGGCCTGTGTGGGTGGCACCCCCCTCCACCATGCCCTGCCTCGAGAGTAGGCCAGCAGCACGGAGTTGATCTCGAACCCTGTACACTGAAATCCCGCGGCGCATGCTGCAAACACCTGCCACCAAAACATCTGCCATGCGGTGCTACACCAGGTCTACTGTAGCTCACCTGATGGAGCAGGTAGCACAATGTACTGGCAATGCTGAGGTTTTGTGGGTTACATTCCCAAGGAGTGGGGGCAGGCAGTCACATTGATGAATATATGCAAGTGGAAAATGGCTTGAGATAAGAGCCTCCGCTAATTGCTTATGGTTGCAACAGCAGTAAGACAAGTATTCGATACATTATTACACTATCCTGACGCTATTCTAAGAGTGTTGATGCCACTACGGCCCAAGTGTACGTGATGGGCTCTGTGGTGTGGACTCACCAGTCTCCCGTCGCCTGAGCCCAGATCAGCCAGCCGGCCGCGTCGCCCAGCAAGCAACTGAATCACATTCTCTGTCTGTGCTTGTGTGGAGGGCAAAAACGGCACCTTCAAACGCAATGGCACTCTTAACCCGGGCAGGCAGAACACGGCCCACAGCCCATAGGAGACGGAGAAAATGGCTCCCGTCGCCAAGGTGAAGATCTTGTTGTCTTGGTAACGATAGGGTAATTTGGAGTTCCAATCCTCAAGGATGACCTCGATGGAAGTCCTCCATGCTGGTCTCAGTTTAATACATGGACTTTGTAGGAGTGTCCAGGATCTGTATGCAGTGTTTATGAATGAAGATAAGAACAGCCAAATGTTAAAATGTGCACACACGCATTACTGTGATCAGATAAAATACACCATGTTTAACTGTTGTAAATCTTATTCTTCTTTTAATACACATTTGTCTAAAATTAATTGATTGTATGATTAGAGTAAATTAAGAATAAATGAAAGACTGCTGATAACTCGTTTCGCATCAAATTAATAAAATCTATTAAAACAGTTTTTGTACATGTTATAAGTTCCATTAGTCAGCAGAGGTCGCACAATGGAAGCTCTCCTAGGGTTATTTCAGGTCTTTCGTTCCGTAGCTTCACACGTGTATGTATCGAACGTCAAAATAATATTTATCTAATTATACAGCATAGTGAAACAAGCAAAAAAATATTTTATTAACGGACTATTTGCATTGTCCACTTTCTTCTTTCGCATAATCTATGTGCCTGTAAAGCAGATTGGATTACAGCGAATGGGAACTTGTCTGGTTCTCAAATATGCAAAAACCAACTGCGTCAAGATTTACACTGTACAAGCTGAAATTAGATTAGACATTTTGATCTTGGGTTTATGGCGGGCCTGTTTCCTTGCTAGTTGACGACGCCTGAACGTAAGAATCGCTTAATAAATTACGGTCTCGTGCACAGGGTACTTTATTTTGCAGGCTGAATACGGTTGACTAATCACAAACCAGTGAGACTGAAGACGACAAATGCGATTAACTGTTCACGTTGTAGAACATTTGAGTTAATAAGGGTTCATGATATCTGTTTTCACTGCGTCCTTCATAACTAGACCTCCAAGAAGCAACATAATGGGATAACACATGCTAATCGATACTAAAATCTGAAGCGATGAATCAAGAATTCTTTGAATTACCATTCGTCTCCGATGCTGCTGATAATGTTCATTTAACCGCCTACTTCAACGAGTAAAACAAATACGACTTGCGTGATAATGGCTTATGGAGTGAACAGTCTAAAACTACATATCCCAGCTTGTAGATGGACGTGACGCAGAAATAAATGCGAACGCGCTCGGTTGCGTGTCATTGCGCGCTCTCAAAGCTTGAAAGAGGAGGACAGCACTGCTACTCCTCAGAGAGCGCAGAGGTACAAGAGCATCACCGGGTATTGACTGAACTGTCCGTGCCAAGAAATCGGTGTTCGTAGCATGCGCCAGGACGGATCTATGCAGGTTTGTAAGGTTTTCCCTTCACAGTTATTTTGCGGAACGCGGTTTTAAAGCAATCAATATAGTAATATTCAGTTCTGCTGGGCATTTCCGTTTTGAATAGGTATTGAAAAAGGCAGGAAACGCTTGTCATGTGTATTGCTATATAAGATGTTTTGATGTACTCAGTGTAAAAAAAATCGATCGTTTAAAAACGAAAATAAAATACAGCTAAATTACACTGATAGAAATCACCTATCCGTCGCCTAGTGGGGGTGGGGGAGCGTTACGGCCATAGCGCTTGGCTTTGCGTAAAGCTTGTAGCCTATATAACGTTTTCGACGTGATGGTCACAAGATCGTTTTTCTTTCGTGTCTTTCGTATGTACATATTGAATGCTTTCTTGTTTAACATGACAGTTTGATGTTCAGTTAGCCTGCCTCTAATTATGATTCAGTCTGTAAACGCAACCAGGTTTTCGTAATGTGTGTAGTGATAAGCATAAGCATAAAGCATTTTAATCCCAATGGTTTTCTGGTGTATTGCTTAATTAGTGAACAGAAACTAAAATCATGTCCTGTATAAACAAGTACTAATTTGAGTAATTTCAGAAGGAATATTTCATGAAGTAACCGCCCTCTGAGGGTCTTTAGTTCAGTCCTTGTGTTTAAGTTATCAGAAATCAATACACATTGCTTTATCCTGATGGTACATTATCATTGCAGTAATAGCAGTACTCGGTATGGTGAAGTCAGTCTCAATCAGATGCAAATGGAACGGTGCCGATGAAATCCCATTTGAAATTCTAAAACACAAGATACTGAAGGGATCTGCGTTGTGGTCTTTTTCCCCCTTTGGGTTAGATGGCTGCGACACAGAAAGAGAGTGGCGACCAGAACTTCGATTACATGTTCAAACTGCTGATCATCGGGAACAGCAGCGTCGGGAAAACGTCGTTCCTTTTTCGCTACGCCGACGACTCCTTCACGTCGGCGTTCGTCAGCACTGTCGGCATCGATTTCAAAGTTAAAACCGTCTACAAGAATGACAAGAGAATCAAGCTTCAAATATGGGTGAGTGGCGCTCTGTCTTAACCCCTCCTGGAGACAGGTCACGTGTCGCTCACAATGGTAACGCACTATCCTGCCAATTTTGCTCTTCTATAAACCCCAAATTTTGAGAAGTCACACTTATGGCATGCGATCACTTTTGCACGTGCTTGTGTTTTTCCCGCTTTTTGTCCTTGCCCTCTGGAGACCACAGTTTATTGGATGTTTGCGTCAAAATTGAAGCATCATCACATGCAACTCTTGCATGTGTAGCAACGCATGTATCGTTCAGCGTTACTGGGTTGTGTTGAAATGTTCATGGTTGATCATTAAGAGGTTGATATGGTAGCTTGTTTGGCAAATACGAAAGACATTGCATGTTTCTTCAAAGAGTAATGAATTTCAGTTGACATAACGCCAGGTATTTTTTTTATCCATCTTGTGAACATTTTTAAACATACAGATATATGAAACCGTTAAAGGAGTTACTTAAAGGAGTAAATAAAGCCACCCCTGCTTCTAAATCTTTTAAATGTATTGTGGCGTCACAGTGTAAAAAAATGCACGGCATGATATCATTGATGTAGTTTATGCAGAATAAAATTAGAATGACGCATAAAGTGGAAAAATAAGGGGGTGAATGTTGAAGTTATTGAATATCTCTTTCCTCCTTAAATACTGTTTACTCATTGCCTCTGTTTCCGTAACAGTGTAGTTTTTATTCATAAACTTTGTGTCAGATAGATTCGAATAAATGACTCGGTCTGAATCAAAATGGCTGCCACGCACCAACCAGGTGGTCACTAAACATGGCTGAAAAGGAGTAATGGTATTGGCCTAACTTGCTTACAACTTTTCAAGGTGTCCTGCTCTTTTTTCTTAATCTTCACTGATGTTCTGCTCATAAGCATTACTCATATATTCGAGTGCTGACCTGCTACGAAAAATTCGAATAGATCAAACGCTTCGGCCTCCTCGTTGCCACTGCCGGGAAAAGAGTCCAGAGGAACGCGGAAGGGGCTTCGCCATTCCGGCACACCAGCCACGTTGACCCCGGTTATTCGTGGAGAAGCGAGATTCCGGCTGGCTGGATGAGCAGAACCACTCTAATCAAGCCATCACCCTCCCTGAGGCTTATTAAAGCTGATTATGCCGTCCCTTCCTTTGCAGCTGGGCTGACTTTTGTGTTGAGTTCATTACCTGTAAATGCTATGCTAAATATGTGTTGGGAAATAGGCTTGCGAAATGCGTGCGCACTTGGGGAATTTTGGCCAAACGTGTTCTTAGAATAGCTGGCTCACCCAATATTCTTTCCTTATAGGAATGATAGGACAGTGGTTGGTTTAAAACGATGCAGTCATGATTGCTAACACGGCAGCAAATACCTGCGTGTCCTTGAGTCCTTGAGTGGTGGTTGTGCGAATGTCCGCTTGAACTGGATTAAATGCTGCTGGAGGCTTTTGATCTTTACTTGCGACGTGGTTATAAGCGCTGTTGAACTGCAGCAAACGCAGGAGTTGATGCATGATCACAAATTGCCGCTTTAGAAAAAGCTCCTCGCCAACCCCGTTACGCATAGCAGATGCACTGCCAAATACTGGAATGGAAGTGCATATTTTTAGAAACACGGCGCCTTGAAAGTTGAAAGAAGTTGAAAGAACCGGTGTGTGATGTGAGCGAGTCCTCGTATGTGACTCCGCCCCACGCTCCGCCCCCACCCCCAGCATGGCCTCCCATGTGAGTGCAGTGGAGGCTCTGTGCCTTTTTCTCTGGAGAGGCAGGCGTCATTCCTGTCACGTTTGTGTGGTTCTGGCATTTGACAGCAGTGCCGTTTCACTGCACCTTTGGAGTAACACGGCCAATGAAATTTCGGCTCGCCGCATGCCTGGTAAAAGGTGATTGGCCTGGAAAAACGTCTCTCTTCATGTCCTGCCACCACGTGTTCGAACCAGACAAATATTCTTTTAACCCCTTGAGAGCGCGAAAGTAATTGTTCAGAGCTATTGTTCAGCATACGACCCATTTATTCTTTTCCACAGGTCAAGTTATTTCCTCCGTTGTGCTTTTTAAGGCTTTTGTGGGTTTTTAATAGTGGGAGGAGCATTCTTTATTTAGCACACCATCTGTATATCTTGCCCTCACTGCTTCATGCTGTGGTGCTGAGGCCTGTACAGTCACCAGTCTTTTCTAATACACTGTCCACAAACATACCATATAAGGCCATACGTCACCACTATGACTGCTTACGGCCTGACGCCACGTGTGTTATTATGTAGCAATGACAACAGTGTCTCTAGCTCGGTTAAAAACACTCTTCTCTGTTGCCGTGCTGCTATAGACACCATAGTGTCTGTGGGTGGTTGTTGTCAGCTTTCCCACGTCCTAACAGCCATTCTTATTCCAACTGCCCAGCCAAGAGGACCAAAAAAAACAAAAAATCAAGAATTCATTCAGCCAGCCTTCTGCTTTGTAGCTTCTCAAGCCGCCACAGCCAATGACATGAGCATTCATCTTGAGCTATTTTTACCCTGCCTCGTTCAACCACACGGCCTGCTGGGAGAAAACTTGGAGGTAGAGCGAACGGTGGGGGGGGGGTGTTTGGTGATTCTGCTCTCCCTGTTTTCATTCAGTGAGATTTTAATCTGCGTAGTTTTGTCATTTTGCTATGTAAAACAAAAATGCAGTTCAGCAGACGGACTGGCTTTGTCCAAGGTTGAGTTCTTTTTTTTTAGTGGATCATATCTGTGGACATGTTGTTTTGTGTTCACATTATAACTGAATTAATTGCTGCTGGAGGCTTTCGGTCTTTCTAGTAGTCTGGCAGTAAGTGCTCTAGAACTGCATCAAATACAGACGTTTCTGACAGGACGTGTGTCATGGTCAGAACGTTCTGTGGTGTCTGAAATGGATCACGGCACATTTCGGGCACCTTAGAAACAGATCCTCGTGAACCTCTATTACACTGATGCGCTACAAAATAAAGCCAGTGCCATTATGATGGACAGGATAAAACCAGACCGGTTTTGGAGATGTAGGTTTGCACAGGATGCAGATAACATTGCCGTACCGTTTCGGCTGGGCTGAGGAGTAAAGCAAACAAACATGCTGATATGAAAGAAGAGTGTCTGGGGAAACCGTTTGATTCATCCAGTTCTTGCACCTTTGTATGATTTTGTTGCTTTAATAACGGATACAGAGCTGCTTCCCCTGACATGCAACTGTGCTACTTTAGTCCTGACAAAAACCGACACATTGTCTGCTAGCTTGTTCTCCGTCGCTGGTCTTCGTGTCTCCGTCATGCACGATATTCTGACGACCACCGAAGTCCCTGGGCTTCCTTCTTTCCATCTCCTGTGTGCGTTTTGTGCAGTGGCCCGAAACCCTGCTCTTCCCTGTCCGTTCTATCAGGGACGGGACTCTTTCGGGACGGCCGTGTGCTGCTCTGTATTCGTTACCCTGAAGAGCTGTCCATGGTGCTGCTGCTTCTTGAGCCCCTGTGACGACCACACGCACTGCAGCAGTTCCCCAAAACGCTTGTTTTCCTCCCAGTTGGTTGTTTATCGGATTGCTCTCTGCACCAAAGCCTGGTTTGTGGCGTCTCGGGGAGGTGAAAGCGGGACCTTCCTTGTAAGGAGCTGTGTGCCGTATGTGAGGAAACTCTCCAAAACGGATCACGTGATGATGGCAGATGGAGATCTACACCATTGTAGCCGAAGCGCTGCCACGTTTAGTCCGAAAGGTCCTGAGGTGTGATCTCTAGCTTCCTCCTGTCTTTTCTACTCTGGTCTGGTTGACGTTCTGCAGACTAGGACACCCAATCCTGCATTCAGATTGCTGGATTATAATTTAGTGAAAAGGAAGATGTGAGTCCACCCGCGGGACAGGAGCGGCGACCATGAAAAGGAGCCCCGAGCCAAAGGCGAGCAGGACAGCCCATTTAGAGCCCAGCGTTACAGGAAGTAGGAGTGGACGTTGTGTTCCTGCCCTGGAGCAGGGCTGAAACCAAAAGAACCAGTAAAGAGCCACGGTCCTCGTATGCAGTGATGGGGTCGTTTGTAAGTGCAGAGGCTCTTTACGATACCTGCAGAATGTCTCCCCTCCCCCTGGGGCTCACCGGTCATCTCCATCTGTCCTTTGGAAAGCGTCAGTAGTTCTTGTGGTGACTCAGTCAAGGAGGAATAAAAGTAAACATTACATAATTAAGAAAAGAAAGAAAGCGTGGGTTTGTGTCCCAGCGGAGGAGACTCTGGCTCATCAGGGATTGGTGCAGTGGTTTGTTTCTCCTCTGTGGAGCTGCTGTTTACCAGGAAGTACTGTGTTTGCGTGTTGATTACAAACTGGCCTTGGACAGAACTTGAATGAACTACAGGGTTTGGTCGTTCACTTCCTTTGCACAGTAGGCGTTTCACAGAATTGGTTGTTTTTTTCTCAACTTTGCAGTATATTTGAATGTTTTGTGAATGTTTGCCTTTGTTATTGTTAGCCAGATGTCTTTATTATTTTACTGACTTGATTCTAACTTAAATATACATTTGTCTGTATCATGCATAAATGATCTGTTATACTGGAATTGAAATATGCAGTAATGAATAGACCAGTGTTACTGGTCAATGACATGATTTGGTTTTTACATCATGGTTTTTCTAACCTGTGTTTTGTGAATATGCTGAATAATACGTCACATATTCAGACTACACTTTCTCTGTTCTGCAGCCAACCACAAGTACAGCGATGCCGCAGTCACCAGAAATCTTGTCCTCGTCCGAGAGATCAGCAGAAAGTCTCACTGAATCATCACTTGCTCACTGCCAAATATTTATTTCTGGGCTCTCTTAAAGTCACTGAAGCAGATTAATGGTTGTGTCTGGCTCTTTTAGAATGTTGTTTTCTGTTGTTTACGCACAAGACTGTGCTCTGTGATGTAGAGGGCAGGGGCGGGGCGGGGCTTTGGATCAGGGGTGGGGCTCTGGAGGCCCCACCCTCCCTCTTCACCCATTCCACATGGCTGCATGGGTCATCTGATTATAAGTGAAAAAATCTAGCAGAAGCCTCTGATGTAGCATGATGGATGTGCAGGCCGCCTTGTTTATGACAGCAGTGGTATTGGAGGAGTTCTGTGCTGCTGTGTCCCTGGAGAAGCTGTTCAGTTGTTTAGTACAGGGAGGGGGTGGGCAGGACCTTATCAGCACATGTGTTTGCAGTAATTAGAGCTTCTTCACATCTAAACCTCGTCTGCAAACAGCTGCCTTTCATGAAGCCATAAAAAAACTGCCTGAGTTGTAATTGTTAGGAGATAAAGAAGCACACATGAATGCGCTTAATGGTGTGTGTGTGTGTTTGTGTACGCTTGTTTGTGTGTGCACATGCTCTTTAATGTGTGTCTTTATCCATGTGTAGGCACATGTTTCCTCTGTGTGTGTGCATGGGTAGGTGAGTGTGTGCGTGCGTGCGTGTGTGTGTGTGTGTGTATGTATACGTGCGCGTGCGTGCGTGTGTGTGTGTGCGTGCGTGCGTGTGCACGCACGCGTGTGTGTGTGGTTTTCCGGAGCTGTCGGTGTCAGATAAGGAGAGCATCCTCGGCCACCGAGCACCACTGAGCTTCGAGACAGCAGGGAGAATTGCCAGTTTGTCACGGTCTGTTGCACACTAGAGGGCAGTATTAGTCTGGTGGACAGGACAGCTGATTACAGGCTCTCTGGCGATATGCTGTCAGTAGCCAGAGGGTTTTTTAATTGTTATTTGGTTGGTTGGTTGGTTGTGTTTTTTTTTTTTTTTTTTTTTTCTTCTCTGTTTCCATAAAACGTTAGAGTACCTATCCTGTAACAATTTTTCTAAACTCGTCTCTACAAAGCATTTTGTGTACTTCAGTCTATTTCCAGAAGATTTGAGAGGTTTTTACTGAAAAAAATCTTCAACATTCTTAAAATTTGGTGCATCAGTGAGTCTCCAGGGCTTGAGCGCATAAGCCACCATGGCTTTAACCTCAGGAAGATTTTACATACAGAACTAAAACAGAAATGATAACCTGGTTAGCATGATCTCATTTGCATAAAGATAACCAGCTTCTACTAACCAGCCTCTACTAGCTTTAATGATCTCATTTGCATGAACATAACAAATCTCTACTTGCATTAATTATCTTTGTCATTCTACAAATGGTTCATCTTCTACTGTTACACTGCTGGTGATATAACTAAATGAGCTGTGTACTTATTTGTCTGTGCTTTAAGGATATATCTGTAGGAGCTGAGTGAATTATTACTATTAATTAATATGTTAAGTTGTTATTATTGACGATAATTGTAATAAATGGGGGCGTTGAGAAATTTCCATTTTAGTGTTGGGACAGAAATTTTATTTTCCTCTTGTCTGTACCAGTCTGCCAAGTCAAGCAAGGCCATAGACAGTCTGGAAGTTCCCTAACTGCTGTCCTGTCCAAAACAATTGTTTAATGGTTGTTTGTATTGCTATGGGATGTTGGTGCTTCTCCATGGAAACAGAACCTTTCCAAAGCTTTTCCTTAACCTGCAAGGCAGTGGGAACTCCATTCCCTCCAGGAACTCCCTGCCCACCAGGGGGTGTCCGATCGTCTCTCCAACATATCCTGTGCCTGATTCTCCAGTCTCGGCAATCTCCCATATTCTTTACGAATTGCTTTATCCAGATCTGTGGTTACTTCCCGTTGCTACGTATAATTTCCATGGTAACGCTGGGTGAATTTCCACTGTTTCATCCCCATTGCATTGTCCTTGGAGACCCATCATTGGGAAGCACTTTACCATTTTGTGCCTCATACACTTGACAGATGGCAGATTTGCAGGTGGATGCCATTGTTGCAGACCATTCTAAACCATTGTGAGGTTTTTTGTTGTTGTACCAGGAAAAACGAACTAGAACAGCAAAGAACACATTCACACTGGTTGCAATGAATCTGTATGCTAATCTGGATTCATCTAATTGCCAAACTATTTGGTTATTAGTCCCAGTTTCAACCAGCCCATTCAAATGCTTCTCTCTGAAATAGGTTGGTCTTAGGAATGTTTTCTCTCTTAAGAGTTTGAGCAGACAGAGGCTACTCTCACCTTGTTATCAGCACTGTCAGCAGTTTCTGGGTTGTGTTGGTCTTTTTAAAATTTTATTTATGTATTTTTTTTTGGAGTCGTTTTCATCTTCTTCAATCCCATGTGGCTACACAGAAATGCTGCCCCCCCCCCCTCCTGACAGCATCTCACTTACAGTCATTCCTGCTAACTACTGGATCTTCTGCTTGTGGTGTGGATTTAAAGTCTGAATGAAATGGTGAGCAAACTGTGGGCAGCAGCTCTGTGTAGCTGAACAAATGCACATATTGATGATTGGAAATGCTGTTTTTCAGTTTAGATCATCACAAACATCAACCACAGAAAATGGCTGTCTGGTGTGTTTGTCATGTTGATTCTTGTTCATAACTTGTTTTTTCCAGATTTTATTGAATGTGTGTGTGTGTGTGTGTGTGTGTGTGCGCGCAGGACACAGCAGGGCAGGAGCGCTACAGGACTATCACAACTGCCTACTACCGTGGTGCGATGGGCTTCATCCTCATGTATGACATCACCAACGAGGAGTCATTTGGCGCCGTACAGGACTGGTGAGTGGCTGCACTCCCCGTGCTCTGTGTAGCGTGGGAGGTGACCGCACAAAACTCCCCTCCGACATCCGCACTCTCGCACCCAGAGTGCAATTGATGAGAGCCAGGAGAGTGTGTGTGTGTGTGTGTGTGTGTGTGTGTGTGTGTGTGTGTGTTGGGGGAGGTGAGTGAATCGCTGAGAGAAGACCTTTCATTTTGTCCAAATGTCAGGGGTGACACAATATTGAGAAAGATCACAAAAAGGTTTGCTGAAGCAGGCAAAAAAAAAACTTGCGTTTTAATGTTATTGAAGGAGTGTTACTGATTATGAATTTGTGGGAAAAGGACCAGCATAGCGAAAGGAAATGATACCAACTCCATTAATCTATGACAACATTCATGAGCCCAGCATTACTTTACTTCCTGTGCTGGTCTGCATGAGGGATGAATGATCACGTTCCATTTCCAACATGTGCCTTCCATCTGTGATGGGTCACTTTGGTTTTGCGGACATGACAAACGAAGATGAAACGATGCATTTGAAGGGCATCCATGCTCTCCGTATTTAATGGAATTGACTGAAATGTCTCTAAGGGTCAGAGACTGTGAACCAGCTGGCGAAAAAAAGTAGGTTCCGCCCACTGTGACCCGGTCAGCTCCGATCGTGGTCGGGGTGCTTTATTGATCAGCCCAGCGGTGTGATTAGGTTCTGTTTCATTAGGCAGCATCGAGGCTGACGTGAATCCCGAAGAGGCGCTGAGTCAGCAGGCAGAGGCGGAGGGCGAGGCACGGAGCTTGGCCCCGGGGTCAGGTGCGAGGTCGCTAGGGCAACGGCAGGCTTCAGCGAGCCACGGTTGCATTCACTCGACCACCGAGGAAATGAAAATGTAAATGAAAATGAAATAGGTCGACAGCTGTGCAGCATTCGTCATCACCGTGCATGAGCAGTGTGCAGCCTACCTGAGGCGAGGGAGGGGCTAGCAGGTCGGAGGCGTGGCCAGCATCTCCGTGGTCAGAGGCAGCGCAGCTGGACGCCCGTCACGCCACGCCCGCACCAGCTGTCTGCTCGGTGCCAGGGCGCCGGTTGCTATGGCGCTGATTATTGGAGCGAGCAGACTTTATAAACCAAGAACCGAGGAGGCTGGGTGGAAAACGCTGTCTGAGTCTGTCACTTAATAAATTCATGAATATAGTGTTTAAATGTACAAGTGTACAACATTATTTAGGTTGTCATGCATAGTGTAGGACATACTGAGGATAGAATTACACACACACACACATTCTGTTGTTTTTGTATTCAGGTCAACCCAGATAAAGACATACTCCTGGGATAATGTTCAGGTCATCCTGGCTGGGAACAAGTGTGACATGGAAGAGGAGAGGGTTGTGTCGGTGGATAGTGGGAAACTCCTCGCCGAACAGTTAGGTAAGTCCAGGCCAAACATTTCTCGAAAGCACCAATCAGCCCCATCCATCTGCTGCTGGCAGCCAGTCCTATCCAATCATCTGAAGTCTTCGAGACGAAACGTATTCTTTTCCCAGAGCTATTGGATGCAATGTGTTTGAATTAACAACCACTCTATATTAAATATAAAAGATTTGTTCCATGTTTGGGCAGTAAAAATGCCTGTGGTTAATGTATTGCGTGTTTACAGTGAATAAATCAGAGCATATGTAGTGAGCTTGTTCAGTTCACAGCTCGGGCGATAATTAAACACATCTAATTAGACGGTGCCAAGCAGTCACAAACAGTTCCTAACACTGGTGTAGGGAAAAAAATCATTTTCTGCAGAGGCCGAGAGGAAATATTTTATTTATTCAGTGCTTGCATAAATTTGAACGTTGTGCAGGCCAAGAGGTCGGCCGTCTCTGTGAAGCAAACCCTCTTTAACATTTGTGTTTCCAAAGGCTTCGAGTTCTTCGAGACCAGTGCTAAGGACAACGTCAACGTGAAACAGACCTTCGAGCGTCTGGTGGACATCATCTGCGACAAGATGTCCGAGACTTTAGAGACTGACCCTGCTGTTACCACGGGAACGCAGGGCAACGCCAGACTAACGGACAACCCGCCGCTGCCGCCGCTTCAGCAGCCCAACTGCGCGTGCTGACGGTCCTGCACGTGTACTGCCTGCGGGATCTCGAGCTCCTTTAGGTCGAGGCATTTAACCTTTAACGTTGCGGATAACATAGCAAATCAAGCCAAATCTCACTGGGCCTGAGTACATGCAACCCTCTAAAACTCCTCCCACATCTCAAATATCGTCAGTGTTGTAATTGTTTCGGGTCTGACGGGGGGGGGGGGGTGTTCTCCCTGATTCTTGCGTTTTTGTGTTTGAGAAAAGGACAAATGTAAACTTTGGAAATGCCAAAATGCTTTTGTTTTGCACTGAGGAGCTCTGTGTGTACTGAGTTTAAAACTCCACATGACATTTAAGTTCATTCCTTTTTTTTTCTTTTCTTTTTTTTATCCGCAATCGAAGTTCTGGTACCTCTAATCTAATCCCACATCTCCATCTGATGCTCAGGGCCCTGTGTCGGGTCATACGAATACATCAGTAACACATAACTAGACAATGTTACTTTCATGAGTAACGAAGTAATATAATGCATTACTTTTACTGTTTAGGTAATATTGCAGTTACTGTGTCAGTGCGTTACTTTCACAAACTTATAATTCAGTAGGCTTTTACAAACTACTACTAACAATGGAGAGTGTGCACCTTATTTAGAACCCCCCTCCCCATCCACTATGTTTTGAAATCCGCAGGAAAATTTCCATGATGTTGACCAGATGGGTTTAGTCAAGTAGCATTTTAATGCCAGGATCATTGTTATGGTACTCTTCTGTTTATTTAGGACGCCCTCGACCATTTGTTCTGTGCATTTGGAGCCATTCCACTCAGTATTGGAGGGTGTCTGGATATGTAACGCGTTGAGCGTAACATTGCAGCGTACATGTAACGCTCGTCGTCGTTACTCTTTCCCAGAAGTAGCAAGCATGTTATGAAAGGAACGGCCCCCACACAGACGGTGTGGATTCGTTTATTTCGTCTCTGAAGTTTCTCCTCTTACGCCGACACGACCTTGTCCGGTTACGTGGTGTACCGGGTACGTGGAGTGTCATTTTCGAGTCCGGTTGCTCGCCGTTGTAGTCTATCCAGGGCTGGAGATTTCATGTCATTATCCGAAATTTGATCGACTGCGTTTTTTGTTAATGTGGTTCTAGATTCTTAGTTGCTAGCATTTCAGCACACCAAGCCATTTGCGAATGTTTGCAGAATGCACTCAAGCCTCAAGTCATGTTGAATTACCATTACACATATAATTGTGTATACCTCAGTGTTATGGAGTCCGTAATATTCATTGTTGAATTAGCTGTACAGGAACATATACACTATATTAAGAAATGTTTCTATTATCATAGTAGTTTTTTAGAGAAATCTTCAATGAATTTTTATGTGATTTAACTTATTTATTTGTCAATTTATTTTTTAAAAAATGTAGAACTGTCTTCTCAGAGGGTCCCTCAGCCTTATTTGGTACTTTATGTAGACAGAGTGCATGATGGCAGCCACTGTGTTTCCTATCTGTGCTCCCCGCGTTTATCACTGTGGCTTCTTTTTATGTGCTGGCAAAAAACGCTACTTTGTGCAGGAAATAAGGCCTTTAAGTGCCTCCGCTGGGATCCTAGTTTTTTGCCTTCCTAGCGTGAGGGAGTCTTTCTGTTCAGCTGTTCAGTGTCATGGCGTCCTTTCTCCTGCTGTATTAGGCAGAGTGTAGCAGTCCTGAGTTGTTGTGTGTCCCAGACAGCGTTTTCTTCAGCACAGGGACATGCATACAGTGGATATAAAAAGTGTACACACCCCTGTTAAAATGCCAGGTTTAGTGATATAAAAAAAATGAGACCAAGACAAATCATTTCAGAACTTTTTCCACCTTTAATGAGACCTATAACCTGAACATCTCAATTAAAAAACACTGAAATCTTTAGGGGGAAGAAGTAAAAAATAAAAAACTAAAATAATGTGATTGTGTGTCACACCCATAAACTAATACTTTGTTGAAGCACCTTTTGATGTTTTTACAGCACTCAGTCTTTTTGGGTAGGAGCCCATCAGCATGGCACATGTTGACTTAGCAATATTTGCCAGCTCTTCTTTGCAAAAACGCTCCAAATCTGTCAGATTGCGTGGGCATCTCCTGGCTGGGCCATTCCAACACTTTAACCTTCTTCTGGTGAAAGCATTCTTTGGTTGATTTGGATGTATTCTTTGGGTCGTTGTCATGCTGAAAGATGAAGTTCCTCTTCAGCTTTTTAGCAGAAACCAGAAGGTTTTGTGCCAACATCGACTGGTATTTGGAACTGTTCATAATTCCCTCCACCTTGACTCAGTCCTCAGTACCAGCTGAAGAAAACCATCCCCGCAGCATGATGCTGCCACCACCATGCTTCACTGTGGGTATGGTGTTCTTTTGGCAATGTGCAGTTTTGGTTTTTTTGGGGTTTTTTGCGCCAAACATGCCTTTTGGAATTATTATGAAAAAAATAACAGTTCATCAGACCATAACACATTTTCCCACATGCTTTTAGGAGAGTTCAAATGCTTTTCTGCAAAATTTAACCGAGCTTGGATGTTTTTTTTCGTAAGAAGAGGCTTCCGTCTTGCAACCCTATTGTAGCCTTTGCAATGTCACAGTTGTCCTATATTTTCTCCACTTGATGATGACTGTCTTCACTGTGTTCCATGGTATATCTAATACCTTGGGAATTCTTTTGATCCCTTCTCCAGACCGATGACTTTTGACAATGAGATCCCTCTGTTGCTTTGGGAGCTCTTTTTCTGTAAGACGCGACTAAGAAAATGTCAGGAAAAGCCTACTAGAACAAATGAACTTATTTGGGGTTAATCAGAGACACTTAAAATGATGGCAGGTGTCTACTGATTCCTGTTTATAATAATAATAATAATAATAATAATAATAGAATTTAATTTCTAAGCGCCTTTCAGGACACACAAGGACACTTTTCAAGGAAGATAAAACATTAAAGTAGAAAAAAGCAAGTGATAAAAGAAACATATACATATATATACACACACACACTCACATACATACAAACACATACACA
>JAOYMR010000014.1:14227364-14245134 GCA_025802075.1 Tenebrosternarchus preto
TCCTTAAAGCAATTTTAAAATTTATGGTTTTTATTTTTCCTTCTACCAAAAATCCAAAAATTTTAATGTAATATTGCCTTTTTTTTTTATTCAATAATATTGTTAAGACCCCCCCCCCCCCCCCCCCAAATTGGAAGAAAAAAAATAGCGACTAGAGAATGAGTAGAACAGTCTCTGTACATTTGATGTGTTTTATTCTAAGTTGTATTATATGATATATACTGATCCCAACCCTGCACTACAGGATTTAGCTAATAAATCATTACAGTGGTTTATTATATCTTACTGTAATTATGTAGGAATCTCTCTTGAACTGGTCATTTTGTTTGTGTGATGAGTGTATGGAAAAAAAGATGTTATAATTACCATTGAAAATACCAATAAAAAGACCAACTGTATTAATAAAGTCCACATTTGTAATGATATTACTGATGGGTAAAAGAGGTGTTGATGACGTGTTAGATAGCGTTTCTTCTTTGGGGTAATACTGACCCCTGCTGGGTATTTATTAACGTCACTAGCATGACAAAGCATTTACTTTGTAGCCGAACAAGATTGTTTTTTAAATTTCAGCCTAGTTTGACCAGCCTAGATGCTGGTTATAGCATCTTTCACCAAAGTATCCGAATCATTAGGGACCTAAGAGCTTTATATTATTTAGGCATTTAAATCATAGTCGATTGCGCCAATCTGGCACTCTGCCAAGCAGGGACAGTTTTAATCGTTAAATGGAGCACTTTTTGTCATGTTAATACCACTATTACGCATCTGGACCTAGCGTCTGTATGTTATAATTAGTCCGGCCACCAGATGGCAGTATTAGATTTTTTGTGAATTGTAGAATCAGTAAATTGAAGTTTTGTTGCTGCCTGAGTTAATTGAGATTTATGATTAAAGACTATTTTCGCCTCAGATGTTCTTCTTTATATTAGTATTACTTAGTCACATCCTTGACCTGACGTCACCTGCAGGCTAATCTAATCTGGTTTACAGACATCCGCGTATTTTCAGTTGAATTTGTCATTTTGAATCCAAATGCACCATTATTAAAAAAAACTATGTAAAGAAGGCAATATCAGTCAAAGATTTGTACACACCTTACTCATTGCTTGTTGTCTACATAAAAAAACAGGAAACGTATCAAACCAATGAAGTAACACATATGTGATTATGCTGTCATATGTGTTCACCTTTTGATGCTTTTCCATCAAAGAAATTCTTGTATGTGCAGGAGCCCTTGGAGGGTGAGCGACTACGGTTCTGAAAGGATGACTAAGATTCTCAAGGTTCAACTACAATTAATTGTAGTATATTGTTTATATATATGCATTTATGTGTATATTTACCATTAAGGTTTGTCGATTGTATAGTTAAAACAATTATATTAATGAATATATATTTATACATTTTGCTTGTGTTGATTTGTGTTATTAGCTCCATACACCACAAGATGGCAGTGTGAGCTGGAGATGTAGGGAGCACAGACAGTGTGAGGTGGTGATGTAGGGAGGGAGGAGTCTAACCTCACTGGAGGGAGGGGTCTAACCTCGTAAGGGAGGGGTCTATCCTCAATGGAAGGAGGAGTTTAACCTCATAAGGGAGGGGTCAAATCTCATAAGCTGCTGCTGAACCTGAACAGATGTTTGTAATATAAAAAAGGCCTGAGATCACAATTATAACTACAATTGCACAAAGACACAGAGACAGAATCAACCCATGCTTTATTTATCGGTTGCATATAAAATGTTTTCTTTCTCTCTTTAAATTTTATAGTTTTAACTGATTGGAGCAAGTTCTACAGTACTGTCAAAAGACTGTAAGAGTACCAGTGAAGGACGTGTAAAAAGTCATTTAAAGGTAACCTAATGAAATCAAATCTTAAAGTACCAGTTTATGTATACCTTTAATGACACTGAAAAAATGCAACAACAATAGTAATAATAATAATAATAATAATAATAATAATAATAATAATAATAATAGCCACGATTGGCTTTGGTCCAGGGCTGTTCAAATCTACAGTATGCGTGTCAGAAAATAGGTTCTCTTCACATACAAACTCTAAGGAACTTTTTGTTTAGTGCACAAGCACATCTACTAGGCTGGATGAGATAAAGTAGCAGACAGTACCCGACCAAATTTTGGAACAGCATGAATACGTCAGTCAGTCAGTAAGCGTATGAAGCCAGCACGTGCCTGTTCGCTGGCCTTTCGCCCCGTGTGGATAAACACACACGTCTATTGCATCCGCGTGTGGCCGCGGGTGGAGTCTGAACCGAAGCTGTCGTTCCAAAACCTGCGGCAGCGTACTGAACTGCAGCACGTTCTACGCTCTAGCGTCACGACGTAGCGCTATGTTGTGGCGGTCGGGTGGCGCGCGGGGTTGAACTATCCCGGACGAACACCACGGCTCGCAAAGAGAGAGAGAAAGAAAGAAAGAAAGAGAGAGAGAGAGAGAGAGAGAGACAGAGAGAGACAGAGAGAGAGAGAGAGGGAGAGATAGGAACACAGACAAATAAACGACGTTGTATAAGTTAAGGCACAGCCCTGGGGCCAAACGCCAGTGGCGTCTTTTCATATTGTTTGGCTTTCCCCTGGTTCTCCATAAACAAGCTCAAAGGTGACTGGTTTTCCGTTTGTCGTGTGTAGAGAACATCATTTTTACATTGTATAACATCTATAATAAACATTCTCTCAACAAGAGTTTACTAAATACAGCAACACCATCGCCATTAGGGATGATAGAGTAAGAACTGGTTATCATTTACAACAAACATTACAATATATACAACATAATAAATACATGTTTGTAAACAGAGACAAACACAAGATCCGTAACGGGTAAGGTCATTTGGTGAAAAAGAAAAAAATATGGCACAAAACTTAAATAATAAAAATGTGTAACAAAATTTTTTAAGTACTACTTAAAAGCCAGATTCAAGTTTCCGTGAAACATTTTCCTACGGTCTTAAAAACGTTTGTTCTATGTACATATTCTCACCCTACTGGAAAAAAGAAGTAACTTGCAAGTAACATGCCGTCTATGCTACAGTTAAGCTCTCTACAGTACTGCTTAGTATATACAGCAGCGTAAATGTACAAACCAATAAATAAAACAACATACACATATAAATATGGGGGGAAAAAACGCCAAGCCGCTATAGGCGAAGTGCCGCGAGTTCTCCAGTGCAAGTCCAGCGAGGGAGTGGATTTGGCATGGAAGCGAGATCAGCTGGCGCTTGTCGTAAGCGTAGCCCTAAGAAAAACAGCAAGCGCTGTCTGACCTCCTGCCGGCCTCTAGATGGAAATTTACCTGTGCGGAAATCATATTGATTTAAGCTGTTTTACATGACTGTATCCATGAAGACGATGTCCACACGGGCGCACGTGATTTATGATGAAGTTATTGGTTGTAGTTAGTTCCTTAATCTGGGTGGTGCATTTTGGACAGAAAACTAGGGCGGTGTGTTTTCTGATGGCCACAGTGCGCATGGAGAACAGTGAGTAGAGTGAGATGAGCAGGGCAGAGGACCCGAGAGTCTCCACCTGTCTGAAACGCACAGTAGATCCCCCACAGACTGGGCCACATAACATACATTAAAACGGTGTATGAGGTCTTGTGCCTTCTGAACCAATAAGGAATTTCAACTGCAGGAATTTCAGCCATATGGTAGATATGTGCCTATATCAGTGTTTGAGTGGTAGAAATGTGCCTATATCAGTGTTTGAGTGGTAGAAATGTGCCTATATCAGTGTTTGAGTGGTAGAATTTTTTTTTTGGAATGAAGACAGAAACCCTTGGCCTGGTGACTGCAAACTACAAATCACTGGTCATATAAGAACTAGACTGAAATGATGTTTGTGGGTTATTTTTTAGGCGGAACCAGATTCTGTCCACTTTAAGAGGCTCACTGGAGGTGAGTCTTTTTGAACAATCAGAAAAGAAACAGGAAACAAACATGAGGACAAAATGTTTCACTGAAGAGTTACAGTAAGTGAAAAGCAAACAGCGCAATGATGCAGTGGCAGACTGGACGACCATCACATACTTGCAAGTTACTCTTCATTCGAAGATTTTCTTTAAAAGATTTTCTTTGCTGTTGGTGTTTCTGTAAAAAAGTAACATCTATGTAAAAATTTTATCATAAAAAAAGAAAAGGAAAACCAAACCTAAGAGGCCAAGACAGCACTGATCTGTGGGGATCATTCTTTCATCATGTTTATCAGGAAGACTTAAACTGTAGAAAAAACGGTCTCTTTGAAATCCAAAGAATTTCTATATGTTTCCCAATTCCCACCCCAACGGTCTTGCCCGGTGCAGTGTCTTTACGGTAGAAGTCACAGCCTCTGACCCCCCCCACCCCATCTTTGCTTTGGAACACGTGCCCAACTTCCAGAGCTCTCTTTCTGTAGCCCACATGGAGTGGAGGGGAGGAGGGGGCGGGAACAAAAGCACAGTGGGTGGAACCTCCAGTAGCGTCCCGCCGTGTGCAGGGGATACGCCCACATTCTGCACTCAAACGTAGGCCAAGGAATTCAGAATCGAAAAACCAACAAACAACAAAAATCGGCAAACAAACGTTGAGAACGAATGGGGGAGAAAGGACTAAATGTCTAAATATCTGTTATTCCTGAGTGCAAAAAAAATGACAATCTACCAGAGTGTGTCCCACCCTCTTGTCCTGTCTCCCATTGGAGATTTGGAGGGGGGAGTGGCCGAGGTTGTAGAGTGCAAGGTGTGCTGTGAAGCTGGTTTTCCTCGTGCGGTTTTAACGTTCACTCTGCGTACGCGTCCCACGCTGCTACGTGCCGGCAGGCTGCTGCTCCTCTTCCACCTCCTCCAGCATGCTGGCCGAGGCCTCCTCCGCGCAGGCCAGCTCGTCCTCACCCTCCGGCTGCTCGTCCAGTGGCGCCTCCGTGGATGCCGAGTCCTGCGCGCAGAGAGTTTGGGAGTTACTGCAGCTGTCCTCGTCCTCCTCCTCCTCTTCCTCCTCTTCCTCCTCCACCTCCTCTTCCTCTTCCTCCTCCTCTCCGGCCTGGCTGCCGCTGTCCTTCTCCGTGTCCGACTCCCCGTCCTCCTCCAGCGTGAGTTCAAACTGAAACTTGTCGGCGGCGCCGATCCTGCCGACCTCGTCGGCCTGCTCCGGGGCGGGGGAGGGGCTCTGCGGGATGGTGCTCTGGTACCACTCCCTGTTGTCCTCTAGCGTGTCCAGGATGTCCTGCGCGTCAGGGTGCACCAGGTCGGCCCAGGTCTCCCACAGCGGATGCACTATGTAGTCTATAAATCCCACCTACAGCACAGTGGATACAGAGCTTAGCAACACATTCCCACTGCCAGTATAAAGACACATGGATATTACTTTGCTTAATTCTCTATATAATACCAAACTAATGCTGCTAAAACTGCAGTAATTTTCAAATGTCTTTTTTTTTACATAACATATAAACCACAGATTCCTCCTGACGATTTTTTGTACAAAATGATTTTTTTTTTGCTAGGTCGCTCGGCGACAGCAGCGAAAGGCGGAGACATTGCCGGGCACCTGGGACTTCTCCACGGAGGCGTTGTGCTTGTCACACATGGGGCTGATCTCCATGGCGCGCTCCCTCTCGCGGTCGCCCTGGCTAAAGAACTCCTCCATGATTCGGTCCGTCCACTGGCGGTACAGCTGCAGCGGTTTGGTGGGGTTGCTGAGGTCGGCGCAGTGCACCATGTTCTGCAACACCTGACGTGAGAAAACCACACAACGCCACGTGTCACACACAGTGTGGCACAGTGCCAGCGCTTACGGAATCAGCTGTGGTCGGTTAGAACCGGACCCACAGAGGCACAGTTTACACGTGAATGTTCTGAACTGTGTTGGTGCATGTAATACTCTTACCTGTATCCTGTCTGAGTAGTTATCCAACAGCAGGACTCCAGAACTGGTCACTTTCTTGGTCTCAACCATTGTTTTAAGGTCAGCCAGTAGATTCATGTGTTTAGACATGTCAGTGGCTAATACCTAAGATTAAAGAGATTAAACAATAGTTACAACTATTTAAGATAAGAACTGGAGGCCTCGTTGGTCTTCCCTAGTCAGCTGCACTTACGATGTCAATAACCATCTTGCGGAGGGATTGTCTCTGTTTTTTGGTCAGGTTCTGGAAGATGTCACAGTTCTCTTCCTGCAGCAGCTTAAAGCCCACAGCCAAGTGATGGTTCTCCAGCACAGATGAGTCATTGTACATGAGGGCCAACTCTGAGTCTGCACACACACACACACACACACACACACACACACACACACACAGCCCATACATCAGTGTAAACAGTAGAGAGTGGACTCCTTTGTGTCCCTCCCCATCTGGAGGTCTGGTGAGCGGTAGACAGCTGTGTCAGCTGCACTGATGAAGAAGATCAGACGAAGATTGGGGGGGGGGTGGGTGTTGGTTGGGGTTGGGCACACACAAACACACACACCCACGCCACCCTCAGACCCTCAGACCGGCATGGCCCCCGTCTCATTTATCTGCCTTAATGATGGCACTTCTCACCGCTGAACCCTCAGTGCAGAGGGGCACTCCGTGTGCTGTGTGCGTCTGGCTCGGCACTACAGAGAAACCCTTTCGTTTTTGCATACGAGCATCTCCTGGTGACCAGTGTGCCTCTACACACTCACACCTGCCTGAAGCGGCACTGTTCTTTTTCTGAATTTTTGATTGTCCCAGCTGCAAACATCTGTTGAGGAACCATCAGTCTGGAGTTCTTGGTCCTGAAGGAGGAGGGTTTCTCTGTCCCTCGTTCTGCCTGTCATGTATCTATGTATAAATGTGCAGATAAGTCCTCTAGGTAAGACGTAGGTGCATGTGAGGTGTGATGAAGAAACGCCGGAAGACGTGGGACGCGCGAAACTATTAGCATCCCTGAAGGTAAGAAATATACTCACTGGTGTTAATGAGGAATTGGTTGGAAACGCCGGGGTGGTCGACGTCGTGAATCGCACTGGCGAAAATGGCAGCGAGGATCTCGAGGTCCGTGAAGACGGCCTGCGAGGAGGACGACACAGCGGACGGAAAATTACCAACGGCATTGCAGCCACGCCTCCCGCGATAATTCCCCCTTGTATTCTACTGTCAGCTCTTCGTGCTAAAAACAGCAGATGGTGTGAAGAATCCTACAGACCTGAGTAAGTGTGAGATCGTTTTCAGACAATAAGAACAACCGTTTCCCACACAGTCCTTCCGTTCCAGAGCACATACTGAGAAGCAGCTTATAGCCAGTATGGGGTGGTATAGAACTGGGCCAGTGGCCTACGTCACCTCCAGAGCAGGGGTGCAGAGCAGCACGTGAGTGGACTGGGTGACATCAGCAGCATGTATGTTGTTGTGATATGCCACGTCTCCATGGTAATGGTCTTCTAAGGTCATCAGGTAGGTTATGAAAGTGTCTAATGGAATTTTAAATGTCTTGAGCAAGTCTCTCTCCTGGGAGAAAGAAACACAATGAAGTTGGCTGTAGACTTTTCTAGAAACAGAGGACATCTTTACAAGGTATGGTTAATCTTCAAGCGAGGACATGAGGTTGAGTTTATTAGGTGTGGTCTCACCTGAAAGATTGTGTACATCATCACTGTTAAAGGCCTGTTCCCCGAAAACTCTGTGATTTTAAACACATTAAGGCCCCATTTGTTTACATCTTCCAATTCCTGCAATAAAACCAAAGCAAATTGAAAACTCTGTGTTAGCTGGACTGTACAAATATATATGAGTGACAAACTTGATCGATGTTGTGTGAAGAACAAAGACCTTTTCTATAAGATCTGCCACAAACGTACAAGCAGGTCCAAGCTGGTTTGAGTGTCTGAAGGGGTCACTCCAACCCTGGTGAACCCATTCACCCCCAGCTCACCTTGGCTAAGGAGTCTTCCGTTTCCGTTTTGACCCCAAAGCGAGGGATGTTGGAGTTGCTGAGGCTGGAGCTGTGCATTAGTTTCTTCACGCCGCTTATTTGTGACATGGGCTTCTTCTTCTTCTCCTTGTCCTTTTGCGTTTGGGGGGATGGCATCTCCACGTCATGCTGCTTGTCTGGGATCCAGAGCAGAGAGGCCCAGCCCAATCAGTACACCATCACATACGCCCCCCGCAGGCGGGTGAACTAACTCTTAAGTGAAGAATATTGTTAATAAGCATTGAATGTCGGTCTGTTCAGGAGCAGTTTACCTAAGAAGGTGTTGGAGATGAACTCGGAGACCTGGTTGCCAGATCTGCTCATTTCAGACAGGTGGGTCAGCTCCCTGTTCAGCATCCTCTTGAACTGCAGAGCATTACACAGAGCGATGAGCTCAGGTGCACACAGCAAGACTTGCATTAGCCACTGAACAAGTGTGATGCACAGCAGGAAATACATGTAAATATTTTTAATTAAATCTCTGATTTAACTTTTTTGCGTCATGCTTCTCAGATATGAAGCAGTTTGCTTGCTCAGCTGATGAAGGAAGCGTGTCCAAAATGTCCCATTTCGTTGGAAACCTTCACTGCAATTTTTAATACTTCTTCAGCTTTAACCTCAGCATATTTAACCTTAGCAATTATTCTCTTCACACAGTGAAGTACACAAAGGTTTCCAGAGAAACGGGTGGTTTCAGAGGTCCTTCATCAGCTGTGCAAGCAAAGTGTGTGTGTCTATGTGTGCGTGTGTGTGACTATATATACATATATATAAAACGTATGAGGAGGATTGTTTTTGGCCTCAAAATTCTTCTCAAAGCTTATATTAACAAAAAACTGGTGAATATATTTCTTTCAACAGAGATCCTCCCTCACAGTTAAAGCACTGAGGTGATTGTGAGAGTGGACCATTCTATCTGAGCCAGTATCACGTCACTGTAGTCACCACCAGCCTATCATAATGGACATTTTCAGTAATCCCACAGAACTGTAACTGTAAATAATAAATAATAAACACAGTGCAGAATAATCTTATTTATTTTTTCATTCACCTGGAATGCCAAATTTCTTCAACCACCTTTACATTGCTGTGTCTGAGAAACAGAGGACTACTGGTGTATGCAGCCTAGTTATTACTGGGTCAGCTACGGTCACAAATATTAGACCACATACAAATCAATGCTTTCGAAATTACCAGTAAAAAAAAAAAGGTCTGTCACCTGACAGCTCCGTAACAGATTCTGAAACCAACAGGGAATTAACCCACATCAGCCTGAAACACTTTAAGTAAGCCTGCAGAAGCCTGGAAGACGAAATTCTCTTCATATGATTTTACACAAGCTGCCTTCTACACTGACATGCGATGATGAAAGCGCGAAAGCTTTCACACACAGCAGGTATCGCGCGTACCCATCCTCTCTGGTCAGCATTTCCGATTATTTCTTTTTCCTTTCATACCTTTGCATGGTAACGACCATAAAACAACGTGTATACATTGTGATATAACTGTTCATTGTTATACACCACTAACTGGGTCAAGAGCTCCAGGGTTCTTCACAACCAAAAACTATGATTCTCAGGCATTTGACAAGACAGTAGACAATATAAATCCCTGGGAAGAACCAGGACATCATACCTTTATATAACCCCATGAGACAGAGCGTAAATAATTAGCTTCCGGCATCTTCACAAAGCAACTAGCTGAGACACATATGAAGGTTGCGGGTGGAAAAAAAAAATCCCTGTTTATCCAACGAACAGCCTGATTGTGGATCTGCGGTTGTTCATGATCTCAGCGCAGGAGTGATGCCAGCAGGATGACGTCAGCTGACCCAAGAACAGACAGAGGCAGCACGAGGATGCTGGCAGGGAGCAGGCTGGTCAGACGCATGTTCCCTCTCCCGGGCGCTGATAAAAATGGCACAAGAGGGAGGAAGGTGGGCTTCTGGAAAAAGGCCTTCCAAATAAGGGAGTGCGCTCGTAGCCAATGCTGCCCTGGCCCCCACCAGCCAGCCAATCAGGGCTGATTTCAGGCAGAGGGGTGGGGCAACTGAAGCATGATAATGGGAGAGTGAGGCCTTGAGACTCCTCTTCTCTCTCTCTCTCTCTCTCTCTCTCTCTTTTCCAAACCACCTCTTAACTCATCCACACATGCACAACCCACTTCGCTCGTAGTCCTCGCCGACAGGCAGCGAGCTCCATTCACACATGCACTCATCTAGTTTTCACATCATGTTGTGGACGCCTGTAAGCCTTAAGCCTGCTGCCACCTCTGAAATATCAAAACCGTGGGTGATGTGCATCTCCACATGTGCCTTGCTCGTCGTTCTCAGTGCTGATCTAAATTACAAATGAAACCCACACTCTCAAGGACGAATTAAAAGCTGACATGTGATGACGCTTCATCTCGTTTGCCAGCAGGGGGCAGCACGATGAAAGTGGAGGATCAAAGGCGGCCCCACAGCATTCCTACAGAGACGGCAAAACTTAACTCTCCTGACCTGACCTGTCCACAAGCCTTCCATGTGCTGTAACACAGCTGAGCTCATTTGACAGGCAAACAAAGGGCCCTCGTTAACATTTCTACAAACGGCGAGCTTTGCTGTCCCACCGCGCACCTATTTGAATATGAAGCTGAGCCTGAAACAGTACGACATGGCGTCTGTGTGACTGGCAAAGTGAACCGTCATCTTCTGTCACCTTGTGCGTTTCCTTATGCAAAGAAAGCACAGAGTGAGACAGTCTAAGTCTGCATTTCAATAACCAGCAAGGGAAGGGACAAGAGTCTAGAAACAAAAGGGGCGTGAAGACATCAGCCGTTTATGCGAGGATGCGGTTGATGAGGTAGTGGTTGTCGGGGGAAGCCGTTGACAAGGATGCGGTTGTCGGGGGAAGCCGTTGACGAGGATGCGGTTGTCGGGGGAAGCCTTTCTCTCGGTGTGGTGGAGGCCACCCTCTGCATTGAACAGCGAACAGCACTGTTCCACCAAAACCAGCAGTCGAAAGCACATCGATTTAATTGTGCGTTTTATTACGTGCTGTACTGCACGCTAGAAATGAATAATTGAAAATAATGAGATCAAAGGAATTTGATGAGTCAGCAGTTTGTGTTTTCCATTTCCCAGAAGCGCTCGCAATGATTCACTGTGTTCAGATGGTTTAAGATTGCATATCTATGTTGGCAGTACTGAACCGACAACACATTATTTCTCACCACTAGAAATACCATTACATAACATTCAATTTAGCAGCAAGGCCATCCCTCTGTCCCTGTTTGTCTACAGACAAGGTCCTATACAGCACAGAAGAAAGGTCCCTAGACATACATGGACCCCTGAAACAGTACATAGGTTAGTAAATTGTATATCTCACGCTTTTGCTTTCGAGAGCTACAGCTGGTATCACTCCCACTGCTACATCACGGCTAACGTTCCTGCGCAGCTGGTCTCTCCGTGGTGGCTCTCTCTTGCAATAGTCTGCGGACGCAACCCTTAAACTAAGTGACTCAAAATCCAGCGCTGAACAAAAGCAGCACATGGGCCCTTCTTGGAAGGTTTTGTGAGGGAACCGGCCCCTGTGGCTCTCAGTGAAGGGAAGGGTGGGGTTCTTTCCAGAGGAGGTCGGGGAGTCCGGCCTCGATCAAAGCCGTCAGCGGCCCCTTTGACCACGGCCGTCTCTCTCTGCGGGGGTGTGGCTCTGACGGGGACCGGAGTGTCTCGTGCGGCGCGGACCACGTGCATCTGCTTGAACGCCGCCGAGCCCCAAACCGCGGTTCTGGGAGGAGGCCTGTGATCATCCTGCGCTCCCTCCCTCTTCCTCCCCTCTCTCTCCTTCCCTCTCTCTCCTCTACACCTCCCTCTCTCTGCCTTGCCTTCGGTCTACTCTGGCTTTGCTTTGAACCCAGTCACAAAGACTCCTTCGGGCTCCCAGTCTGCTGGGTGTGTGTCCAGCTAAACTTTGAGTGGAAGTGGACAATGAGGACAGCAAGGAGAAAAGCCACTCTGTTGGTAAACAATTCATTCAGGAATTTTGAGATATCAAAGCCAATGTTAGGATCAGAAGAGTAAGAGTGGGCAAAGAAATAAAAATCCAGCTCTCACTTAGGATAATGCCTCTCAGAAACCTTTAATCAGGCAATTAGATTAGCAGGACAAATAACAAAACCGATAATTAACAAAAACTTGACAACTTTCTCTTTAGCTGAAAGAGAAACCTTAGAATCACTCAAAACAATTTTAGATCCTAATCTGAGCTTGTTATGTGCTTGGTCTCAGTGTACTGTAAAACGTTTAGATATGGTATGAGAGGAATAAGAATAATCTCGTGTATTTACTGGCAGAGAGGTGCCCCTAGAGTCCCTGCAACAGTGAAGGAGGTGATTCTCTTCTACCTGTTCCACTCATAGCTAAAAGTTTCACCTCTGAGTCATACATGCACTAAATCGTCACACAGCCAAATGCTTGGCACAGCCAATGTCAGTGTGAAGCCCAAAATACCGGTAGCTTCACACACTCTCATTCTAAATGCGACAGGAGAGATGGTGCATTGTAGTAATATTTGTAAGCAGACCTCACTGACCTCTTGGTTGAGCTTCAGTATGTTGGCTTGTGTGTCTCTCTCTTTGTTGTTGTATGTGTTAGTCTCTCTTTCGCTCTGCTAGGGTTTGTCTCTCTCTCTGGTAGTGTTTGTTTCTCTTTCTCTCTGGTAGTGTTAGTCTCTCTCTTGTAGTGTCTGTTTCTCTTTCTCTCTGGTAGTTTTAGTCTCTCTCTGGTAGTGTCTGTTTCTCTTTCTCTCTGGTAGTTTTAGTCTCTCTCTGGTAGTGTTTGTTTCTCTTTCTCTCTGGTAGTGTTTGCCACTCTCTGGTAGTGTTTGCCACTCTCTGGTAGTGTTTGTTTGTCTTTCTCTCTGGTAGTGTTGGTCTCTCTCTGGTAGTGTTTGTTTCTCTTTCTCTCTGGTAGTGTTGGTCTCTCTCTGTCTCTGTTTAGTGCCCCTCCCAACCCACTGTGGGCCTCCATTTCTTGTGTCTCCATGGTGACTGTGAGCATGCGGGTTCCTGGTAAGTTGTTTGCCTGCTCAATGACAGCAAGCGTTTGTTGCTGTGTGTGTGTGTATGTGTTTGTGTGTGTAGGTATTCCATTAATCACCATGCGGTGTGGCTGGTCAGTGTGGGGCTCTGGGGGCATGCTCGAATGCTTAATGACAGATGTGAAGCAGGCACCAGCACTGCCTCTGATTGGTCCAGAGCTGCTGTAAGCAAGAGCCAATGTAAACGCTTCACATACAGGAGCATCACCAGCATTGGGAGCACCAATAAGCACCAGAAACAACCCAAACCAGGCTAAGACGTGGATAAAATATAATCTGGCAATATGCAGTGACCGCCAGAGGGTTTTCATGCAGGAAAAGCCAGGAAATATAAACACCAGCCCATTCTCTCAGCCCTTTAGTGGATATGTGTTTCCAAAGCAAACACACAGCATACAGGCTCCCTAATGCAGATGTGGTCTGCACTCCTCTAACCAACTGGGACCAGCCACAGAACACTGATTATAAACAACGAAAACCAAAGAGCCCTTTTTAATGTAACAATGACAAAATCACTACATATTATAGGACTTAAATAAGCAGAGATATTGCAAACACCCGTAACAAACCGTAACATTTAAACATATCTATTAACAGTATAAGTGTGAAAAGGCCTTAATTAAAAAGTGTCTAAAATCAATATTTAAAATGATTAAATCAAGATTTTAAATTACGACCCTGACGAGGGTCATAAGTTCAGATCAGATGGCTTCGTGAAGACAGCATTAAGAATATCAATCAGAAGATCAATCCCCTATTGAATCTCACCTCCCCAGTTTTTCAACAGGTCTTTTACATTCACCTTTATATCCACATGCGCAAGTGTGCGTGTACACGTGCAAACGCGCGTGCGAGTGTGTGTGACATAACGGCGGCTCTGGTAGCTCTGTTATGTAACCGGGGCCGTGAGTAAACGTGGTGCGCGTTTTGGGTCGGGCGAGCCGGGCTGCACCTCTCGGGTCGCCCTAGCAACCCTCGTCCCAGAACTCTGGCCGTATGATGGGGGAGGCCCAGCGAGACCGTGGCTCTCAAAGCAATACCGACCTCTGCTCGCTGTGGTTTTCAAGTTCTTGATCCTTCAGGAACACTACTACAAAAACACTGATGCATTTCACTTCTGGAAGCTTGACTAGAGTCTGCTGAGAACCCTGTGTTTTTTGTGTGAGGATCCTTTGCACACGTTACCACAAAACATTAACATGAACCACTGGTAACAATCGTCACATTGTGTCAGAGTCGAAATACAGTGCATGACCTTCAGTACAGAATATGGGGACTCCTCTCTCTTCATGCTCTCTCTCTCTCTCCTTCTCTCTCTCTCTCCCTTTCACTCTCCTTCTCTCCTCCCCCTCCCCTCAATGTTTAGAGGATCTTGCTAGCATCTGCTAACCACAGTAAACAAACTAGGACCCGCATCATGTTCATCCACCCACTAATACAGCACTGAGCACAAATCAGCATTCAACTCCAGCTACTCCAACACTCAAATCAGCAACCCATCTCAAACGATTACGCTGGGGCAAACGTCCCAAACGTCACAATCCCTCGGAAGTTCCTCGGAAAGTTCCTCGGAAGCCGACATCGGCGAGAGTGCATGAATAATGCAAATAATTCGTCGCGGCGATCGATCAGGCTAAAGGTCAAATCGGACATCGGCAGAACGTGACGACCCCTGCATGTGTAGACGCGTACGCGTTCGCACGGTGATGCCCGCGCGCTGATGCCCGCGCGCTGACGAGGATCTCAGATAGGGCAGAGAGAGGCCACCTGATATGAGGGTTAGCCTAAGAGCTGGGACTCACGTCTTCCACGTCACATGTGGTAATAGATTTGGCTGAGACTGGGGTAGCCATTTTGGCTCTGCCGGATAGGTCAGCCGGTTACTGGCCACTGCTAGGCCACAGCCATCACCTGCCCTGTCCAGGATCCATAACACTCTCTCGTTAAAGGATACCAGCATATTCCCAGTGGCCCATAAAGAATACAGTGATTGAGTGACCAATAATAAACATCTAATAATAACATCTATAAGGTCTTAAATGAGGCATCAAGGGTTTTTGTGACTGAAATGGTAAAACAACGATATAAAAAAAAAACAAACAGAAGAAGGCTCTCTGTTTCTCCCTGCTACTGGGACTGGGAAAAAAGTACAACACAGAGGAGCCTCTGCAAACGTGGCCAGCCTGGACGGTGAAGTTCAGCGGTTGACTCACCTTGTTGGAGGCCATCTCGCTGACCGAGTGCCTGGTCTGCAGAGTCTCCAGCTGGTCCAGGCACCAGTCCAGCTCCTCCAGGGTCTCGGTGGCCAGCTTCTGGTAGGCCTCCTCTGGGGGCAGACAGGGGAGGGGGTGGTTAGTTTTGAGGCGCTTGACGGGGCTAGCCGAGGCTTCGCGTGTGTCCTCCACGTTGTAGACGGCCATGTCGGGGTGTCCGGCGTGCACACATGGGTGACTCTTCATGCTGTGATGGAAAGAGCCCCCCCCCCTCCCACTCTCCTCAACCCCCAACCAGGAGTGATGGCGAGCTGACGCAGGAATAAAAGTCCCGTCCTCCGAATTCCTGCCGTTTAGTCCGCTGGAGCTCAGGGAGTGAGGAGAGAAGAAGAGAAAGTGGTTCACGCAGATGGAGGTCCAGCAGGCTCCTGGTCTACAGAAAGATGGACCATTCTCTAAGTAGGCATTAACACAGGCGCTCGCACAGGTGCCAGATCCTCTCAGAATCCTCTCACGGAGCTTGAGATAAATGTGTCTCTGCCTGGTAAAACAAAGCCACTTCCGAGTGCAGGATTGCAGTCAGTTTCCAGCGGAGGTCCATTAGGCTGCGTGAGAGTGGCAGGCGTCAGGGGAGATGGGGGGAGGGAGGGGTGTGTTGGGGGTAAACTTCAGGAGCAACAGCTCTCACCCCTCAGCCATGCGCTCCCGTCTCAGCAAAAGGAGCGGCGAGAGAAACAGAGCACCCTCCTCCTCGCACCTCCCAACCTCCACAACCTCCAGCCCCGGCGGCCAGCGACCCACAGCGCCATATGAAGCGCCGGTAGCAGAGTGATGATCCCTCCCCCTGTGCTGAGGGGCTGCTACATCAATCTGATAATCCAAGCAAAGAATGAATTAAAAAAAAAAAAAAAATCTAAATAATTTTTTAAAAAAGGACAGGAAACGATGAGCTACGAAAAAGAGAGAGCTGTGCAGCTCATGTAAGAAGACATGACTCGGGAGGCATTGCTTTACACAAACATAAGCTGCTTCCTGTGAAACCACAAACCTAAAGAGCTGGAGAGCACGACGCAGGGAGAGGGGGGAAAACCCGGCCCGGATTCACGGAGCGGAGTGCAGCTCAAAACTCCGTCACAAAGCAGCGTGAATCCAGCGAGCTTGGCCTCAAGTCTAAGCATGACCCTAATCTGAGTGACCCTTCCTGAATACAACGCTTAGGAAAAGTACGTTTAAATATACGCTACATGTCAGCGTGTATTAATTAAGAATGTGAGACTTCAGACTTCACAGCACAGCTTTCAAATCCCTACCAGTGACTTTCTTAGAATAACGATTTAGAACGCATGGGACAAAATCCGTAAATATAGGGCAGTTTTTCCATTTCGTATATTTTTTTATATTTTGTTGGATTAAACGTATGCATGTGCGTATGTGTATATGCCCTGTTATTTACAAACGTGTTGACTTAATGCAGTTCCTGAAGCAAAAACTACTGCAGAGATGATGGCCAACAGAGTTTCCTCCTGAAAGCCTCGTGGAGCGATGGAAGCCTCTGGAACAAATACTTTCGGATTAGCACCAGGACGTCGGGAAAGGGAGCCGCAGCGAGGACATAAAGGTTTTGTTTTGGTTTGTTTTTGGTTTGTTTGTTTGTTTACTTTCTCGTAATCCTGGATTATTAAAGGCAGCGGCGCAGCTGTCGGGACGTTTTCGAACCCAGGCCGACGCCATTGGACGGCCGCGTACGTGTCATACGACTGATGCCTGTGTTCAGTCGTATGACACCAAGAGGCGGCTTGGTGACACCCGTCGAATGTTAATCGTCACATGCGAGTCATTGCGATAAAACACGCGGAATGACTAAATCATTCAGCGAACACTTGTACGTGCATGACCATTGTGGGCCATTACGTCCATGACCACTGGGGGTCGTTACATGCATGACCACAGTGCGCCCTGCTGTTATTGTTTTCCAGTCACCTTTTGACACACGCTGTGAAACTGACATGTGTATGTATAGAAGAGAGGTGTGTGGTGGGGGGGGGGCAGTTTTCCATGAATAAAGCAGAGAAATGTATAAAGTAACAGATGGGAAGGGTGGATCTCTCTCTGTCACTTCCCCCATCTTTCTCTGGCTCCCCCCTCCTTTCAAAGGGCTGTGCAAACGCTCAGGGGAGTTTTCAAGAGCAGGGGTCCACTGTCCTTGCTGACAACATCTCCTCTGACGTCAATGACATTCTTCTTGTGTTTAGTGCGACACCAGAGGCCAGCCCCTCCGAGGCTGCTCTGGCCGAGCGCAGGGCCGGGCTGCAGCTAAACTCCGGACCGGAGTACAGGACAGAGCGGAGCGCCTCGGTTTCCTCTCGAGTCGCTGTCTCGCAGGTGAGACGGATGGAGCCGCTAAAACTCTTCGCCTGAGGGCCTTGCTAACGAACCTCTACCACAACAGCTCTCACAGTCAGAAGGGGAAGAGACCTACAACCGGGGGGGGGGGGGGGGGGGGGGGGGGGGGGGGGGGGGGGGGGGGGGGGGGGGGGGGGGGG
>JAOYMR010000014.1:14258585-14272627 GCA_025802075.1 Tenebrosternarchus preto
TAGAGACATATAACATATAGAGAGAGAGAGAGAGATAGTGAGAGAGAGAGAGAGCGAGCGAGAGACCGAGCGGGCGAGAGAGAGAGAGAGAGAGAGAGAGAGAGAGCTCCAAGCTCACCTCCTTAAGCTACTGACAGCTTAGAGCGCTGGATCTTAGCACCCAGCCTAGCACTGTTACATCCATGCACTCTAAAATCCAGCAAATGCCACACTCACATCCTACAAGCTCCCATTATACTCACAACCTAAACACAAACGCACATTTCTGGGTAAACTAATGCAGCTGACTTAACATAACAAGAACGCCTAAACACAGCAGGGAGGGACAGGGACAGTCCACAGCAGAGAGGGACAGGGACAGTCCCCAGCAGAGAGGGACAGTCCACAGCAGAGAGGGACAGGGACAGTCCACAGCAGAGTGGGACAGAGACAGTCCACAGCAGAGAGGGACAGTGACAGTCCACAGCAGAGAGGGCGCACTACCTGTAGGACCGGAGCAAGCGTTTTCTCTTCATGCCCTTGGACATGGTGAGGCTGGGGACCCTGTGCCAGTCCATGGTCCCTGAGGTGCCTGGATTTCTTGCGAGGAGATGCTGAGGTCAAGCCCTATCCTGAGGCAGTGGCTTCCTGCAGTCTCCGCCGTGTCTCCGCCCCCCCTTTACCCCCCGCCCCCTCACCACCTCCCTCCGCTCCCACTGGCTTCTGTTCAGCCCCGCCCCCTTTTTTTTCTCTCTCTCTCACTGATCTCATTAGGACTCGGGGAGAGCGGAGTCCAGCCCGAGGCTGCCTTCGGATCAGCTGCTCAGTAGATTTTCATGCAGTGAAAATCTTTCTGGCATCTCTGCACTTCCTCGTCCCAGCCGAGAGACAAGCAAGAGGCTTTCGGTCTCGCTAAGCGGCGTGTAGCAGAGCTCCCTTGCTGGTTGAGACACTCCAAAAGCTCATGCAGGGATGTGATTGGGGTCACCTGAAGTCGTACGACGGGTGGAGCATCAGGCTGTATATGCTTTCGCTCTAGAGACGTGCCATTTAAAAACAGACCCTTTTGGGGATGTGTGTGCTTTCATTATGTACAGTGAAACCTCACAGCAGCAGTTTGCCTCCTCTCACTTCCTTTGTGGCCAAATGGTCTCTAATCTAAATGGCAAATTTTCATCTGACACATGAACTCAAGGGGCCCAGGAACCAGTATATGTGTAACACCTTGTGGTAAGGCATATGATCTTGGTTAAATCCTGCACTCTCACATCAGTCTCCTGGGCAGTTTGGCCATGCTCCAGGTCTTCACACCATGTTCTCTGCAACCACCTGAACCGACACGGCGTGCGGCCACAAAGGTCCACCGTCTAGCACTAGGAACGTGGGGAACATCTGTGCAGTTTTCAGGCAGCCTGTGATACACCGAGCTGACATAGCAGACTCTCTAACTGTAAGCTGCTTTGCACTGAACACTACATGATTATTACAGGTCACTGCCAAGGCTGCACACAAAGGGAGTGAAGACGTCAAAGTTGAGTAGGAACCTTCCCAACACTCCATATCTTCCTTTTTCTTCCTAAGCCCTGCCAAACACAACTGTGAGGAGGGAACCATTTTCAAGGACTGCTTCTCATTCACTCCTGGTCATTAGCTCCTAAAGCATTCCAAATTTAAGACGAATATGTGCAGTATTGTTCGAGCAAGTCTTTTAGTACTCAAATAAACAATGCCCACATGTATTCCATTTGAATGTAGCACATTTAAAATGCAACTTTTAACCAGGTGTTTCCACGATTTTGCTTTCCCCTGCAGGTGGACTAGACCTGATGCTGGTTTCCCACCACGATATGGATCTGTTATGTCCACTGAAGTCAATGTGATTAGCTGATTACATCCTAGCCTTTATTCCTCTGAGCCTGAGCTGTCAGCTCAGTGTCCCATGCAAAACTACTGTGAAACTGTTGAACACTGACACACGAAAATCCGTCACACTGCAAATAACCTGCAAAATGTTTTCGTAGTATCATTCTCACAGAGCGAAAACGTTCTGTCAGCAGACCACCAGATAAAGATAAACATAACCTCGCAGCCTTTACACACACACACACACACACACACACACACACACACACACACACACACACAGATCTCCACATACAGATCTCACCATCTCCTCCCGGCTTTGATGTCTATGGGTTTGTGGGTGGCAAACGGCGAGCCGCCGGAGAAGACACGTCGATTCCTGCTCGCCATCATCTCCAGAGAGAAAAGCTCAGAAGTAGCAGGCAGACTCATCTTCCCCCCTTAACACACTGTCATCCACTTCGCCTTCCCTTTAAGCCCCTGCCAGCGGCTGAACCGGGGCTTCGGAGCGTCTGACACTGGACCTCCCCGCTCACGCCAGGCATGAATAGTCAGTGCCGCGCATTTCATTGAGTCACTGGAGCTGGGTCTAGACGCCGTGCGCTCTGGTACATGCAAATCACCAGGGACAACCGTTGAAAAGCGCCAGCATGTACCGTGTCTCACAGATAGCCGCTGCTCAGGCCCTCACACTGCGGCAGAGCGTAATCTAACGTGGCTTCAGCAGCAGAAACCGCCGTAAGTGCTAAAGTCTTTGGCCATAACCACATAAGAAGAGGTTTGTGTTCTGTGCAAAATACAGTAAAGATACTTCTGTGTTCTTTTGCAAAGGGCAGATGCGCTGCTTAGATTCATGAAGGTCTGCATGTAAATGCAAATAGAGCTCCAGCATGCCAGATGTTTGTGAGAATCAAAAAACACTGCATCTCCTGACTATTAATCTTGCAATGAATATATATATATATATATATATATATATATATACACACACACACACACATATATATACACACACACATATATACAGAATTTTTGTTTCTTAATCAGCAGTCACATTGCTCAGGAATCAATCATAATTTCTTTGATGATGTGATACAAATGCACTTTTAACTGTACTTGTCCTGCTGACCATAAAAACACATCCAGGCTTAATCTTAGGCCACAGTGTATTTAAATCTACTCATACAAGAAAAAAAACATTCAGATCAAAGTTTATGCCAATAAAGAGGTGAGAACATTAGATTACAATCTTTCGTGTCAAACCCACAGATTAAGATCTTTTCCGGCAAGAACACATTTCTCTCAGATGGTTAGTACTGATTACTGGTTCCAGCTTTATGTGGATGTATAAGTTAAACTGAGGGTCTTAAAGTGATCTAACATTTTTTTTTTTTAAATAAATGTAATTTTTCTTCAGCTCTGCCACAGCCCTTCAGATTCTGCTACGGACCATGTCTTGTTGCCGTTTGCTTCACACAAGCTACTGCTAACAAAGCTGTTGCTGTGCGCCAGCTGAGAAAAACAGTGACATGATAGGCCCACCTCGCCAGCAGCTGTAGCCAATCAGAGGAGGGCAGTCAATGTTGGCATGTCAGGCAAGGGAGGGAATGTGACCTCTTATTACTTTGAAAGTACATACTAAAGTGTCACCAATGTATATCAACACATATTACAAATTTGCCAACAGTAAGTGCTTCACTAATTTGCATTTTTCTGAAAGGCAATTATCTTCTACTGGTATTGTTAAAAGCAAATAAAAACTGTTTCTCTTATGTGTCTTGGTGGTAGGCAAATGCCCACAAACGAGATGTGCATCAGTACTCTTACAACTGGTCTCATCTTTCCCAGTTAGCACATTCTGGCATGCAACCACAAGAGGGTAGTACTATCTCATTTGAGGTCATTTTCGAGGCAAAGCACTTTCAGAGAAGAAATTACACATGTAGACATGCCACAGCAATTTTATTCGCATTACAGTTAAAAATCATTTGCTAGGTGTGAAATCTCATCTGCACGGTTGTCAAAAGGTTTTCGAAAGCATCAGCTCGATTCACTTTACTCACATGGCAGAGAGGTACATAGCATGGAAACGTACAAATATTCTTTAATAAAACAAGGCAAACAACAAAAAACAATTAGTGAAACTGCCTCAGGACAAAAAAACAACAACAATATTTCTAATCTTATGAACTGTGACATCCTACCTTATGATGCTGTGGTTACTGGACCAGCATCTGAAAAGTCACAATTACTAAAATCAGATGTAACATTTCTATGACTATAAGCTCAGCCCTGAGGAAAAATATTTTTAAGTGCAGGGGAACAATTAAAAGCAGGGTTATTTTTAGGAGTCGTGGAACTCAAGCACTGAAGCCCTCAGGCAGGGGGACAGGCTTTTCCCAGGCAACTGTTCTCCAACCTCATGCCACGCTGGACGCAAACTGGCCTCATGGAAAAATGGAAAAATGGAAAAATGGAACGACAGGCTGTGTCGTTCTACAGGTTTCTGTACACTCCGCTAGCCTAACATCCTGCACTCATCTGTAAACAAAAGGAGCTGATGCCTGCTGAAATACAGATGAGAACTAAAGAAGAGATATAAAAAAAATACCAATATGAAACAGAACAAAGAAACACTTTTTTTTTCGACATGTGACCCGTGTGAGGATGGACTGAGCTCTGCTCCTGTCGATTGGTCGCTATAAGTCCTCGTCTGTGGTGTCGACCTGGAGCAGGCGGGGCAAACGCCTTCACCGCCACCTTTCATTTAGTCCTTGGGCCTCACCGATACACCACGCCACCTGTGACCCATCACGTTGCCGTGGTGACCGTGTGCTGCCCCACTCGAAGGCGCATCAGGCACTTCAGAATGGAGCGCGCGTTTCCATGGTGGTTGATGGAATGGGGAAAACACTGGCTGGATTGGGTGAGTTTCTCTGGTTACGGCAAAACGACAGCGGAGAGAATGACAGGATAAGACTCGACACAGAATAAAGCTCTCAGTGACAAATTAATGTAACGTCCCAAAATAACCAAGGACAAATAAGAAGATTTACTCTCTACCCTGAGCGGTGATGTGATTAAATCTGATAGGCACCACAAAAGGCATGTATGTTACAGTAGTTGTTGGGAAATAAAAAAGACAAAACCGTAATAAAGCAAAGTGAGAACGTTGAAGTGAAATATGGCTGGGAATGTTGATCAAGCAGTGTTTGTGTTTGTGCTCTGGTGCACGTTAATACATCTCATTGTGTTAAAAGGTCCATCACTGCCATCACTTAACCCCCTAAAAACCCATCTCTGTTAATCAATATGACATATTTATAAGTTATTTCCCAAAACGTCCCCTAATCCCTTGAATATATTAAATGTAACTCTACTTATTCAGAATGCGCAGATTTACAAATATGCAGATAGTTGACCCACCGTTCAGATCTGCTCATCTTCGACTTTGGTCATCAAAGACACAAAACTCTGCTTGCTCAGTATTCCTAGATACTTTATGCTTCACAATATTGGTATAATCCAGCCATACATCTTCAAACCAAAAACCGACTCAGAAGTAGAAATTGCTTAGGTCACCTACAAATCAGGTGTATCACAATTGTGCAAAATAAAGTCTGCAAGCAAGAAAAATCTAAAAATGTGATGTGTATACTGCAAAATACAAAACACTGCTACACCACACTTCTCTTCTTATATCCATCATTTCACCATAGCATTATTCACAGAAAGCCCCACCCAGGATTGGTTCCTCAGGTATCTTAACACATCAAACCCTGGCCGGCCGAATCCGTTTTTTTTTGACTCACTGGTCCACAACAGCTGTAGAGCTGAAACTCTGCTGTAGAAAAAGCTGTAGAGCAGTCGTTGGCACTGTCTGCTCGTTTTCGCTCATGGTTTGTCTTCCAGCTTATAAAAACACCACATGGACATGTGAACATAGTTAAAGAAAAGGGGGTGGGGGGGGTACATGTTTTGTTTTAATCCCCAACACCTGTGATGATGATAATGACTGAGTAAACCAGAATAAAACCAATACCCACTCATCTTACTCATACACGCTACAACTGCCTTACACTGCGGTGAGAGGGTGTGATCGTATTTGTCCAAGGAAACGAACCAAACGTACTCTTCAAATGTATGAGTAGAATTCAGTGGGAAATACCGGTACGTGCACCACGTATTTACGGCATGTAGTGCGATCCTATTTCAAGGAGAGATCTTGCACTGGTATCTGTTTCAAAGCGACGTCAGCTGTTTGATGGTTAAAGTCCTTCTTTCATCAGTGACAGCGACCCTCCTTCAGGTTTGGCAACGGTGTGTTGTTTACATTTAGATGCCAGTTCAGAACGAATGGTTTCTGCATTCTAAGCGATTCTGAGGTGCATCTGCTTCGTGACTGGGATGGTTGTGCTGGAGCTGTTGTTTGTTCTACTGCAGAACCTAACCTTCAACACTTGTCCAGTCCAGATTAAAAACTCATCTATTTGTCTTTCAGATTAAAAACCCATGTATTTGTCTTTCAGAGTAAAAACTCATGTGTTTGTCTTTCAGATTAAAAACTCATGTATTTGTCTTTCAGATTAAAAACATATGTTTATCCTTGCCACCTTGTTCATGTTGAAGCAGCTAAGTAGCTTCCTAATCAAGCTGACCCATTAATATTAGTTTTATTCACACATGTCAGTACCAAAATATTCACCAAATTTCTTACTGGCTCTTGGCCTGGGGAATATCCAACATTCATGGAATATCAACTTCAAGCCTCATTCACACATCATCAGCATGATGGAGTGATGCCAGACCCCAGGTCATCTAACATATGGAAAAGAGGTAGAAGATCTTAGTTAAGATAGGACCTCTAAAACAGACCAATTAAAATGTCTTATTCAGTGGTAAGACAAACCCATTAAACCGTTTAATTAAATGTTTATTAAGCCAGGCCAATTAAAAAGGCTCATTCAGTGTTTACACTGAATTTACACTGAGAAAGCACATTAAAAAGTTCTATTCAGTGTATATTAATCCAGGAGCATTAATGGTTACTAAGACAAGACCATAAAAAAGTTGAGTTGTAACCTACCTAACTAGATTAACAATTTTTCATTTCTAAATACATCACATCAAGAAAAAATAAAATGATAAATGAATTGAATGTAATCTGTACATAAATATTCATGTTTTTGCAGTGGCCCATTATATGTAAAATAGCCAATTAGTGCAAATTTCACTCTAAATATCATGAAATGTTGTGGTCATACCATGAAAAAGTTTGTTTAGTTTTTCTTTAAAATAAACTCTCCAACATAGTTTCAATTAGTTACAGTTAAATCATGTTTTAAATCTTTTCATCTGAAAAGTGAATATCTGAATAGTGCAAGCAGTGGCTTCAGTGATGAAGCAAAACCATATAAGACAGACATACAGAATGAGAAAGAGAGAGAGAGAAAGAGAGAGAGAGAGAGAGAGAGAGAGAGAGAAAAGGAGGTAGTGAGGGTCACAGAATGAAACCACTGTGATGAGGCCATTTGGGGTCAAAAGCCATTTGAAACAAGAGAAATAACGTTATTTTTAGAAATACTGGCGCATTTCACAATTCCCAGCATGCAGAACCATAGGCATGAGGGTTATTTCAACCTGGCATTTACTACACAGAAAGTGGAAGCTTAAGATTACTAATAAATGAACAAAGTGGTGTAATAATTGTGAAAATATATAAAACGTAAAACTTGGCTCAGAACTAAACAAAAAAGCAAATGCAACCCTGCATATCAACAATTTTTGAGTGAGAACTAAATTAAGCAAAGTTTTTTTTAAGATCAGCATGCTCTTTTTGAGAGATATTTTGCCATTTTACCCAAGAGGCTCTGAATGCAGCGCTGTTTTGATAAGATATTGCTTAATGCTGGAGTTCTTCCTCTCTTCCTCTTCTCAAGCTTATTTGACCACAGACTAAACATCTTAATAAGGAAAGGCTTCTCTAGTTGCGCATTTCTTTACTGACCTCACACAGTTGACAGCTAAAAGAAGCACTGTTTCGTTAAGCAGGTACAGCTGTTGCCTCCAGACAAAACCCTCTGCTCAAGACACACAGCAAGACTGAGGAGCTTTGGTGGCTTGGCCTGCTTTAAACCAAAAAGGTGTGCGTTCCTGAACACGGAGATAACAACAGCTCTGAAAGACCCAGCCATTCTCTGGGACTGGGACGTTTCAGAGAGTGAGACCAGCACGATTCTACTGGTGGTCAGAAAAATGACACTACCAGTACAAACAAACGGAGGCCTGATCTATTTGTTTCCGCTAGTCTGGATCTTGACGCTAAAGGTAAACCAAACTCGTCACTAAAGGCTTTCACTTTGACTTTGCGCTTACCTCAGCAGTGCTTATTTAAATAAATACACGCCAGAAATTGTCCTACGACTCGACACACAAGTTTGTGGATACAACCCCTAACGAGAGCTAGAAACTCCCCTCCAGCTGCAGAGTCTGGGCTCTGGGGTCATGGGGGTCCCACTGCTGTAACGATCACCACTGCAGGAGCCCCCAACCCCCAATAACTCGCATCCCTCTCCACTCCACAGCTCCCAACATCCCCAGGTGGTCCTGGGGGTGCCTCACTCTTCTTCAGCTGCAATGTCAAAGAGTCTTTTCATCAGGGAAAGGGGCATCTGTCTGATTTGGCAATTCTGGGGGGAGTATTAATATCAGATCAAGCTGAATTTAGTTTTATAATACTTTTTAAGTCCAAGCCCCCAATGATCAAGCCAAGGGTGACATTGGTAAAGGAAAAACTCCCTAAGAGCACGAGGAAGAAACCTTGAGAGGAACCAAGACTCAAAGGTGGGAGGAGCCCATCCTCCTTGGGAGGCCCTTTCTCCTCACAATGTTCCCATTGCATTTAGAAAACTTTCCTAAAGCAATGAATAGAAGAACTTTTTTGTAGAAAAAGATAATATGAAAAATCAAGTTCAAAGTGGTTTGTTTACATTTTTGAGGTGGAGTCTGAACAAGAGGTTGTTCTTCTGCTTTTGCAGAGAGCACACCTGGTCCTGAATTAAGTACTAAATGGGAATAAAAGGTTAAGTCACCAAAAATAAATAAAAAAAATTAAACCAGTCAAAAAACAAACTAATAAACGTTTTGCATCATTACTAATAAACAGGTGCTAATCACAGTGAACTATGAAGTCACCTTTATTAATATTAGGAAAAGACCATCGGCAGAACTGTGAGCAAAGTCCAAAATTTGTGTCATCTTTAGAGACACTGAAAGAAACTTCTATGAGTGGTGGAAACGAGAGGGAGAACTGGAGAAACTTGCTTTGGTTATCCAGCCTAGCAAAGCTAGCCTTTGTGTGGCCAGAGGGCAAGTGGCCCCCCAGCTACCACCATCATTTCCTGTGACGTCAGCTGTATCTGGGAATTTGCTTTCTTAAAACAACATTCCCTGATGGAAAATCCTGTACATCTCCCCGAGGGGCCCGGTCTTCTCTGGTAAATGAATGTGTGCTGAAAGAGAAACAACAGCCTCCATTCAAAGGACAATGAGGGTGACAGCGATTTAAGGGGCTTTCAGACAAAATGTAAACAACCTCAGTGTGTCATCTAGAGGTACACAGACTGGGAGGCTTCCTTTTATAAAGAAACTGAATCAGTAACCTGGTGAACACCCTGCGTACCCTTACAAAAATGTAAAATTCTCAAAATTCTCTTATAAACAAAATGCAACATAATGCACTCAGGACCCAACTGTCTGAAGTAATCAGCAGTATACAGTACTGTGCAAAAGTCTTAGGCAACCATTAGTTTTTATTGATTTAACAATGGTATAATGACCATATATAATTACTTCTCAGTCTCTTTATTAGAATATAACCAGAAAATATAGGACATGTCTATGTAGTATTAAAAAAACCAACTTCAAAAAATACTCTTGTATCCATTATTGCCTGATATTAATCTAGATACATTTCTTGTATAAGTGATAAAGCAAACTAGCCAGAAATAGAGTAGATGGTTTAATTTTGTATTAAACTGGTTTTAAGGATCAGCAAGAAATCTGCATAATGCATTAATACAAAGATTTGAAAGAGATTTTTAGACCAATGAAATTCTGCCCGAGGATTCCAACCTCATTTACATTGTGAAATTCACCACTGCTCTGTTGCTAAAGCCCAGGAGGGTGTTTCTGACAGTACTGTATAGGCTCATTTGCATTTTACTCACAGCGCAGGTAGTGGCCTGATTACAGAAAGTGGGAGCAAACATCCTTGCTATAAGTTAACACATTAGTTAATAGGTTTCGCCATTTTGGGAGAGGAGATGCATGTATGTGATGCTACTCATAACCCTGTAAAATCGTTCCTTGAGACATTACTGAGACATCCCTGACTCAGCGGTGAGTCTCGCAGAAACAGCCCTGACTCAGCGGTGAGTCTCTCAGGGACGGCCTTGACTCAGCGGTGAGTCTCAGAGGGATGGCCATGACTCAGCGCTGAATCTCAGAGGGACAACCCTGAGCAGTGAGTCTCAGAGGGGTGGCCCTGAGCAGTGAGTCTCAGAGGGACAACCCTGAGCAGTGAGTCTCAGAGGGACAACCCTGAGCAGTGAGTCTCAGAGGGGCGGCCCTGAGCAATGAGTCTCATAGGAACAACCCTGACTTGACAATGAGTCTCCGATCGACGGCCCTGACTCAGCCAGGTCAAGTCAAGTCAAATTTTAATTTATATAGCGCTTTACAACAACCGGTGTCTCAAAGCAGCTTTACACATGTCCGAGTACAAGCCTCCAGTGAGCAATCCAAAGGCTACAATGGCAAGGAAAAACTCCCTGAGAGGAAGAGGAAGAAACCTTCAGAGGAATCAAGACTCAACGGAGGTGGGGGGGCATTCTCTTCTGGCAGTGTCTCAGAGGGACAGCTCTGAGCACTTAGCCTCAGTGGGACAGCCTTTACTCAGCATTGGGTCTCAGAAGGGTGGCCAAGACTCAGAAATGAGTCTCAGAGGGGTGACCCTGACTCAGTGCGTCTGCAGTCTAAAATGTGCTCAACCCCGCTGCATTGGGTCATAGAAGTTCCCTTCCAGGTTTATAGTACAAAAAAAAAATAGTACAAAAGCAGTTTTGGGTATGGCAAACATTTTGGTCTCTTCTTTAAAAAAAGCGAATCCAGATGTACTGGATTCTTTACTTGTTATAAGCACTATGGACTTGAAATTTGTAATTTCTTCATTATTGTTTAGAATTCATTCATACTCAGCAAAAGCAACATGTAGAACACGGGTTTCAGTTTTCTGAATTCTTGGACAGAACATATTAACAGGCAAAAGGCTAGTAGACATGAAAGCACTGCTAAACACATTAGGCAGAGTGTTTTTAGAAAGGTGGGTTTAACAGAGTAATGGCTTATTCCATTATCTGAGGCTGGAAACAACACTGAGATCATAAGAAAATTCACCCAGCAAAATTCTCTGAAATACAAAGTTATGCTTCATGGAACAGGCTTGTGAGAAAGGTTCGAAGTGAGCACAGCGGACTAAAGAGTCCCTCAAAATACAAAACGTCAGAGGGCACCTGCAGTTGACATCTTCTGTTAAACAAAGTGAATGGATTCCCCAGAAAAGGGGGTTACAAAAAAAGCGTAGAACAGACAGAAAAAAACGTTGAGTTCTTTCTAGGCAGGATACTCCTCACTGGGCTCGTTTGCACAGGCACAGGGAGGACATTTTGAAGGACAGAGCACTAATCATGACTCCCTTCTCTGCTTTGGCTCACCTGATCTGATTTGCCGAGGGCTTAAATTTCCAGCAGCTAGTGAGTAAAGTCATGTGTGTTAAAGCAAGGAAATAAACGCTGTGAGGGTGTGGTATAACTTCTAGGTTTGTTCAATATAGTAGTGTACTAATGACTAACACATGATCCCTGTAAGCACTGTGTGTCATTTTATAAAGTGCATTTATAAAGTGCATTTGGTTTTCAAAGTCATTGTACATAGGTACATATGCATGGTATAATAAATGTTTTCTGCTGGTAATGAGGTGTAACAGACAAGTGCAAAAACCAGTGCAAAATACACGAGACCTTTAACTCAGAGTTATTCTACGAGCTCAGCAGAGCACTGTGTGTCTGTCTCGCTCCCTTTACCCCACACTAATGCAGCATACTAGCAGAATGTCAATATTGTAGTGGGCTAAAAAGGTGTTGTCGGCTGTGCTGGAAGCTCCTAGACTAGCGGCACTGTCATGTGATTGGTGAGGCTCTCCACCAACAAACCCTAACGCAGGGAGAAAATCCAGCCTCAGACAAACACAGACACACACGCACATAGATAAACAAAGACTGACACACATGCATATACACAAACACGGACACGCACACGCACACACACAAACACACTCACACAAACACAGACACACTCTCCCATACATAAACACACAAACACGGACAGACACGCACACACAAACACATGGACACACAGACACACATGCACATACAGACACACACACACACTAATTTGCTGCTTTGTTAACGAGTTATTCTTTATTAATCAGCTAATACAGAACTAGGACAGTCTATCTGGGCACATAAAATCGCAGTGAAACGCAGCGCTGAGCAGTGCGGGCGCCCATACACTGCACTCCTCCACTCTGACTCCTCCACACTGCACTCCTCCACGCTGACTCCTCCACACTGACTCCTCCACACTGCACTCCTCCACACTGACACCTCCACGCTGACTCCTCCACACTGCACTCCTCCACGCTGACTCCTCCTGCGCTTGGACGCGAGTCCTTCTCCAGGGCGTTGGAGCGCGGCAACAAGAGTTGGACGGCGACACCCACCCCTCCCCCCATCCCAAAACCAAACCCGCCGGGACCGTAAAACAACCCAAAGGCCAGCCGTGACGCACGCAGGCACACGCAGCCCGCAGGACAACCTGTCTTTGAGGCCTCCAACCAGTCCCCACCAGAATGAACCCGAGGGCTTGTTTTCTAAATAGCAGCTCTGTGTGGCTCCACAGATTGACGGTTGCAGATTTTCTGCGGTACCCACTGGAAAACTGCAACAGGCTGAGTAAAATCTCTAGAAACCAAAGTTCTACACCCAATGTGCAACAACATGTATTATAGCAATAAAAACCAAACTGACCAAGCCAGAAACAGTTGGTTGTTCGTTGTAAACCTTTGCAAAGACCTTGTAAAAAAAACAAGTAAACAAATCCAGTAATATGAAAGTCTAAGGCCTTATAAGAGTTTAGGTGAAATTTGGTTGCTCTCCAGATATTAATCTCTTGCAAGGGATTAGCAAAAAGACCTGGCAGTACTGAGGTATTGGTCTTTAAACAAACTCAGGTCTACAAGCAAAAAGCCCAGTGACAACTGACCAAATACAGTCACCAATCTGTGCGTATGCTGTAGCTGAGAGCTCAGCTAGAACTGTTATTCACACTCACAGAAAGAAGCAGAAATGCCTTGTCTCAGCGTTTATTTAGCTGACATTTGGCCTACTGTAAAACCCATCTACTTAATTCATTGGCTGAATAATTAACCAACACTTGTATGACATATTACCAGTGTGTGTTTAGAGAAACGTTCCCCCTCTGAGATCACACCAATCAAACCATGAGTTGGTCATTTTGACGCAAGCAAGACCTGACCTCAGTCTGTCTGAATGAAGCATTATGGGTACAGCAGCATCTGTTCATGGTGTTGGCATTTGCCTTTTATTCTTACACAACAAAGCAAAGTTACTTCAGTCATAACTGCCTGAAAAACAGTATTATTCTGGTCTTGCAAGCTTCCTGCAGGGACTGCTAATAAGAAACACGTCTGTCTCATCTGCACCGCTGGCACGTCTTTTAGGACGTGCCCATGTAGCCTTTGGGATTGGATATTCCAGCTGAAAGCAGGCTGGGTGACATATTCACTTCCTTTACTGACGTTAGTAGCAAGTCCACTCAAAACTCACTGGCGTTTGCTCCGCTAACCAAACAAGGGGTCAACACTCAAAACTCACTGGCGTTTGCTCCGCTAACCAAACAAGGGGTCATCACTCAAAACTCACTGGCGTTTGCTCAGCTAACCAAACAAGGGGTCAACACTCAAAACTCACTGGCATTAGCTCAGCTAACCAAACAAGGGGTCAACACTCAAAACTCACTGGCGTTTGCTCCGCTAACCAAACAAGGGGTCAACACTCAAA
>JAOYMR010000014.1:14292291-14334772 GCA_025802075.1 Tenebrosternarchus preto
TGGCTGGACACGTGAGGCTGGAACAATGCACACTTACAGGGCAGTGAGAGTGGATTTACCCAGTCTTTACATAATAGCTCTCTGCTGCCCAAGACAAGCTCCTTGATGAAGTGTTAGGACCTAAAGTTTAGCGATATTGTGTGTTGTGGAAGGAGGGTGTTGTGGAGAATTTTAAAAGTGTGTTTCACTCTGAGATGTCCTGCTGCTGAGTGAAAGGCTTTTACCTGCTTTGGCTTCGTGAACAGGACCACATTCAGCAGGTTTATCTAACTGGGGATTAAAGGGATTCTGAACTGGAAATTGCTTTTAGCCAGATAAAAAAATAAAATCTGAAAAGTCTGTTGGAAGAGGACTTCTCAGGTTTAAAACATGAAAGACTCCCTGGAGTTTTTTTGTCTGTCTGTGTTCTGGTGGACACAAGGAATGTCTGTGTCCAACCCATTGAGTCGTTGGCATGTGCTTCAGGGGATGTTGCCTGACAGGTGCAGTTCTGTAGCAGTTCCTGAGAAGCAGATAAACTGGTGCATGACAGGTAAGTGTGTGTGTGTGTGTGTTTACAGCTAGACCCCACAGTACATTATTGCACACTTTGCTGATCTCACATGCAAACAACCTTACACGCATGTACACTCTCTCTCTCTCTCACACACACACACAGACACACACAAAAGAATGCAACCTGGTTCTGCCAGTCGTGCAGCATCTTAGTGATGGCTACTTAAGGATTAAGGATTTCCTTCCTCATCTTATTTTCCACTATAAAAGCCTTTGAGGAACTACCATTGTCCATGTCATTTCAATTCACCCTTAGTTAAAGAATCTGTGTGAACTTAAGCCAAATCAAGTTTTCAGTAGTTTCCACAGCACATGACCATCAAAGTACTGTAAATTAAAAAAAAAAATAAAAAAATCAAAACATACATTTGGTGTTGCCAGGAAAAATACAAATCAAACAAAAAGTCTAGACACCTATTAAAGTATGCAAGGATTTAACAAATGCCACAAGACTGTCTGTGAAGCACTAAATATCACAGAGCTTCCTGGCGTCATTAGTGGACGGGGCTTGGATTAAAAGTGGTGATCTGAAAGTGGAAGCAGATGTGAAATGTGGCAGTGACGCTCACGAGCGAAGCCCTGTGGCTGGGCCTCTCTCCCTGCTGACGTCATCACTCCGGAGGGCCTGCAGCTCGGGTCCAGCGGCCACCATGACACCTTTCTCCTTGCTCCCTCCGTTTACCTGCTCTTTTCCTCCACACCTCCATCCCTTCTCCCAAAGCACCCCTCGGTAACCCTTCCCTGCATACACCAGAAAAGGTTGTGGGAACTGATACAAATGACTTTCACGACTTGCAGTTTAACTGCCCTTTCATGTTCTGCCAGGGCCAATTAGGAAAATCTGAATTTTTTTTTTTTTTGGACCTGAGCTTACAATAATCTATGCAGCATGAGCCGCAAAGTAAGTAAAAGCCTGAAACATTAGGAGGTGAGAAAGGGCAGCAGAACACATCTTACATCTTCCACAAGCAGCCAGACCAGCTCAGCTGTGTTGATACGACAGGCTATAAAAACCACCCAGATAACATCAGCCTTTTCATGCCTATGTTATAACACTAAAGACCCATTTGTGAATACAAACCCACATGGGTAAAACTTAAGCACAAAACTGCAAGACAACAGAAAACTATAACAATATGCAAAAATGTCCATAATAATAATAAGAAGAATAAGAATAAGAATAATAATGCATAATATTGTATAAAATATCTATATAGATATGAAAGAAAATTAGACAGACAAAAAAGATAGAAAGAAAAACAGACAGAACATGCTTATCTGTTAAGGATATGAAATCATCTCATGAAGAGGTCAGGGGTTAACAACGTGCTATTAAACTAAAGCATATTTTTAGTGTTTCAAACTACAACATCTGTCACGCTGTTCAGTGTTTTTTTTTTTCAGCCAGCCAGATGGTGCCTGGTGTAATACTGGTCCCTGCTTACGTCAATATGCAGGGAGCGAAAACCCCATTATAACTCTACTGGGCAAAACGACGCGAGATGGGTTTATCCCAGCGCTATTTACAGCTGTGATCAAAGTAAAGTTACAGTACATGAACTCCATTCATGTTTACCACATCATCTCAACCATAAACCTCTTAATGAAGAGTCTTATTTAGAACATGTCTAATAAAACTAAATTGTTCTAGGTCAGGTCTCCTCTGGGCATACGAGCGCTGAGGGGAAGCCTTTCACGGATCAGCTTTAATCTCCATACAAAGTTCAGTGGCTCTGCTTAAATAATTTTGTGACTGTAATTAACTACATTACTCGTTCAAAGCATGCATGTGATATGCTTTCGCGATGTTTCTGAAAGACAAAGCCGACCCACTCCGTCTGATGCTAGCAAGTATCGGCTTGTCTTGTGGTTTCGTCTTTTTTTACGATTGCGCGTTCCTTGTAGTAACGTGGCAAAAATGTAAACGCGTCGTTGTGTACGTATCCCGGCAACAAACAAAATTCAAATGCTTACTCATTGCCGCTTATGCATGTGGACACAAACGCTCATGCACACGGATAACTCCCTAGAAACGAAGACAAACAGATTGTCACTCATCTGTGACACATCATGTACCGCCCTTGCTCATGTTACACAAACCTCACTCACTCACAACTCTCAACACACTCATATCAGCTAGTACCATCAACATCAACGGTGGGAACGCATTTTTATTTGCATTTTTTTTTTTTGGAAGATAGAAAGACTAAGCTAATCAGATCTGAATTTCTCTTGCGAATCCTATATGCTTTTCTTATTCAGATGTATTTATTCACGTCCCAGTGTAGTTATTCTTCAGCTGTCATCACAGTCTCTCCACCCAATCCACCCTATGAAAAGAAGCCCACACATGACTTCACTCTGCTGATGCATGCAAATTCACTTTAATGTCCTAATAACTCTCTGGGTGTAGAGAATGGATGTGATAAAGTCACACGCGGAACATGTCTCCCCTTTGTCTAACTGCCGTGAGCCCATAATAACGGTCCACAGCAAAAATGCCCGAAGACTGATCTTGACCTTCGCTCTTACTGAGGGGACACGAGACCAGCAGGATTACCCTGGCAGGCTTCGGAGGAAACTCAGACACTGGAGAAATCCGAAGAACTCACATGGATTTCTGGCTCCTAAACTTTGACGTTCGTCGAAGTCATTTTCATAATAGCATATGAGGGCGTTCTCGTTTAGCAAAAATTAGCAGTATCGTTACCAAACAACCATCGATGTTGTTGATGTAAAGTATAACAGCTAAAATAAAGTGCATGTCTCAATATCTCAAGACCTGAAGTGATCGAGATAACCAAAAACTTTTTTTAACTGAAAAAGTCCTTAAAAGCTGAAAAACTTAAACATATCTTAAACTGTAATAAAAAAAATTCTTTGCATCAGTAAATTCGTTCAAGGATGCATATAATGTTGATATCATAGCAGGTAAAATATTTAGGCTATCAAAGAAATGAGAGGGCTTTTATGTCAGAGATGTACACTGATGTTCCAAACGCTAATGTCTGTAGACAGCTCACTAGATATTGAGACTAGGCTGGAACGATTTCTAAAGTGATTTCAAAAGACCTCAATCAGGCAGGGATCCCACTTTGTATCAAATCTGGGTCTTCCTTTTGGCCAAAATGTGCTCTAACCACCAGTCCAAAGAGCTAGTTCACTGACACAACAGCCAGAACACAGTTATCCTCCTGTGACGATCTCCATCACACTGCTGTTTGCTTGAGTGGAATCGCTCCCTGTTGTACATGTTCTTAGGAGCATTAACATTCCTTTTATAAAAGAGGAGAGATAAAGCCTAGTTATTAAATATAACTAAAATATAAGGGTTTCACACACTTTTTCAGCAGTACATCGGTTGTTTAAAACACTGGTTGCCAGGACAAACAGGATTTACAAATATTGTCTCTATAAAAGATCAATTTAGGTTCTGACCAAGATTGATTCGTAACAAACCAACAATAAATATTTAACAATTAATGATCAGTGTAAGGCAGTGTTTAGCCCACTAGGAACATGGGTTAAACATGTTACAGTCACAGTAAGGATGTTCACAAATCACCATCAGCATTGCAACACAGAAAGGCAACTCTGTTACTGTTACTGACTCCTGAGTCCCTCTAGTGGTGAGAGCCAGCACCTATCATCAAAGCCTTAAAACAATCACTTCAAAAACAACCAGTAACATGAGATAACAAGAGAAAAGGACTGATGTTAACACAGCTAATGTCATTGAATTTTATCTGTCAAGTCACCTCTGATGTTGCCTGTAAGTTTGTGTGTGCATGTATGTTTGCTTGTGTGTGTGTGTGTGTGTGTGTGTGAAAGGATGTATGTATCCAAGCAAATGTTGAAAAAAAAAAAAATAACATAGCCCAAAGGTACAGATGAACTCAAGTTCAGGTAAATACACTCGCTAGCATATCTTTCCACTATTAAAAGCTATTACTTCTGAACCAAGGTGGTGTGTCATGTGTTTAGGGGTATTGCTTTCCATAGCAGTGTTTGGCTTGGCATAAATGAAGCCAGGTTTGTCAAATGTTTACACAAAACACGTATGCAATTTAGACTGTGTGTGCACTTCAGTAAATGGCACTGGGCCCAGTGTATATTAGCACATTTGACACGTACCTTTAATGCCACAGTAAATGGCATGTTTGTCCTTTCATATCCATTAAAAGTCCTTTCATATCCATTAAAAGTCCCAATAAATTCTCTCATGAGCTCCGGGAACGTGATTTAAGGTATCACCGCCTGCTAATTTGTAATCAGTGAATATATAACTTTTGAATGAGCTTTGCTGAGTTAACAGGTTTTAGGAACTAGTTTTAAATACGCAGCATGTGCACTGCACTGTGGTGGCAGCAGAGGACGGCAGCAGCCGGCTGTGTCGCGCTCGGTCACATGGGCCGTGCAGCTCAGACGGCTGGGATGTTGAAAGGATATACACTGGCCCAAGGTGCAGTTCCAACCATTCATTCACCCAGCCTTCGGTTTTAGCCTCAGAAGTCCCTGAAATGAATAGCTGGGCTAATCCAATGCCATCTCTCATTTTATTATTATTATTATTATTATTATTATTATTATTATTATTATTATTATTATTATTCTTTCTGATTCAGCTAACTAGGCCATGCATGCGTGGCGAGCAGCGAACGCCGCTGTGCCCATGTGCAAAGGACTGTGGTTACGGGAAAAACCAGTCGAATCTCGAAACGAACAAATAAACGAAGCTTTTAAGTCGTCATCAAAGAACCAGATAAGTAATCTTAATTTCAGCCAGACAACGACAATGCAAAAAAAAAAAAAAAAAAAGACGTTTGTGTACTGCAGGGCTAAGAGACGCCACTTAGAAAGTGCATTTAGCTCGCAGTAAACAAGGCTCTAATGACCAAAGGACATCTTCCCCCAACGCTCTGTTTCAATGAGCTTTGGAGCACCACAATGATGCCATTCCTGTCTCCCAGCACTGATCAGTTCATAAGTGCATTTACAGCCGTCCCTGCAGCAGGCCATTAAAGTGCAGGGGGGGGCGGAGCTATTCCAACCTCAAGCAAAAGCCCTCAGCTACAGGGGCTTCCTGGAAAGCTTGGTTGCCTAGGAAATAAATGCCACTAAGATGTCATCTGTGGTTTTGCGGGGAGGGTGGGTTGTTTGTTTGTTTGCAGGAAGGGTAACATCAGGGACATATCTCAAGATGCAGTTTAAAGTAATAACAAACGACCTGCCCACAGATCGAACGCGGAGAATCATAGCGAGGCGGGATATTGAGAGGACACCTAAGAGACGGATGAAAGGAGCGTACTGAAGGGAGCGCTCCGTTCAGGCCGGCCAGGAGACGGGAGAGGGGAGATGGGAGACTGAATACTGGGCTGGCTGCAGCTGGCCACTTTCATATTGAAATGAGCCGGTCTGGAACGTGATTCCACAAAAGAAAGCCTTTCACACTCCCCTCCTGGCTAGGCTGCATACACATCACCTCTACAGCAGCTGGAGACACACACTAGTCCATTAACTCCCCCATGTTTCATTATAGGTCTATTTTTAAATAAGTTCATGTATTATCGAAGATGCCACTCAGGAAATTAGTGATGCATTTTGTGTACTTATCGATTACTCCTAAAATATTTTATATGCATTAACACACCTTGTTTTCACAATACAGCATCTCAAATATATGGATTTTTAAATGTCGTTACAAATGAAAAATGCACTTTTTATTTTCCTATCCCTCTTAGCAGCGACGGAGAAAACACAAGAAAGTCCTTGACAATCATTCAATCCCAGTGAATATTCTGGGGCAGGAAAAGCATCAGCCCCTTCTGAGAGACCTGTCAGCATGATTTATTGGCAATTTCGGAAAGCCGGTGAACAGAGGAACTCGGACAGGCTGTTATTAAAACTCAGAAGCCAAAAGCAGCATCTCCTCCCAAGCCGGGTGGCACTGCCGGCCACAGAAGAACCGACAGCAAGGTCTCCACCAGCAACTCTCCCACGCCTGTACCACGTCCCCCAAGATCCGAACCACATCGGAGGGCTGCAGCATGAAAAACCTCTGGCTTGTCTGCACGGACCAGAGGGGCCGGTAGAGGTTGTCTTCGTGGTTTGCTTATTCGTGGAACGAGTTCATTAAAGTGTTGTTTTTGAAGTGCGATATTGCGAACACGGCAAGCACCAGATGCCTGGTGCAATGAGTCCTCACCATGTGTCGAGTCTCAGGCAGGTCCTGAGTCACCCAGGCTGAGCCAACCAAATGTCTTACCCAAGTACAGGCTTCTTTTTTTTTCCCTCTAAGGTTTGATGTGCAAAATATGCTGTAGCAATACACACACCACACACACACACACACACACACACACACACACACATGTGAGTGCTGGATAAAGCAGCAGTCCCGTGGTCAGAGATGCAGGATTTTATGACAGATCAGGAGAGATACGATCAGTGGGTGGTTTGTCAAACAGTGGCAGTGAGTCTCTCCCTCCAGCTGGCAACACTGTTTGATTCTCATTACTGCTCTGTTTACTTAGACAGGCTACGGCAGTCACCTTTATCCACAACTGGTACTAACGCCCACACCCTCCAGTGCACTAATACCAGTAACAAGCAGTTACACCTTGTAGTTTGCATGAGACCTTAGAAAGGACATTAACATATGGTTCCCACTTTTAATACTTTAAAGACATATTTTGTAGTTTTAAGTCCTGCCAAGGCAACCTAGATACTGGTGAACCCAGAGGAGGTGCGAGCAGTAGTTTGAGATTATCAGTGATATTAGCTGTCGGATGAACACAAGTTCAGTGAAACGGATGTCGTGAGATGTGGTTGGGTGGACAAACAAGGTGGATCTGCTGGGAAAAGTGCAACGTGCACTTCAGCAACAGAGCAGGCCTGGCTAGAGCGAGGGAGAGCCACTGTACCATCTTCAGAGATTTACATCAAACACTGTTTTACGCAGATACACAAAAAGAAACAGCACGCTTTCGAAGGGTTTCACCACAACCAAGAGCGAAAAACGTGATTGATTCTGTGATCTTCCGCTCGACAACACGAGGCACAAGCAGACGTGAAGTTGTGAAGGAACAGATTTTTTTTTTTTACGAGTTGTAAACCTCCGCTCCAGCCTCAGTGCACCTCACTTTTCAGAGCGCATCTCTGAGGATGCCTGCACTGCAAGGGCAATTATCTGCATATCAAACAACAACTTCCTTAGTACGTGCAAACCAAACATAACACTCCATCTTTGAGTGCGCATTTCTGGTCACAAGCTAGTGTGGGGATGCCTGTTTACATCCAGGCTTGTCATTCTGAGTTCAGAACAAGCTCCATGTTAGACAGCAGCTATAACTAGCAGGTCGGCTATACCAAGCCCGACTGGATATAAAATAAAGAAATGGCATCCAGATAAAGGCAACGGTTAGTATGGGAGAAACACATTATTATGGCTCAGATCATGTGGACTCGAGCGGAGGCAACAATATGGTCCTTGGATCAGTAATATTACACTTCCAGAGATTGGAATGATTAAAATAGCAGATCTCTATCAATAATAATGTTACACACAGGTGGCTAATTTAACGATTCGCAATTTAACAAGTTAGAGAGAATGACTGAAACAAGTTCTTAGAAACGTGTAGTGGCCTGTGTCATCTTCACTGACTAAAATAGTTGTCGGTCCCGTTACTGCCGTTGTTTTGGGCAAGAAAAATGAAACGATGCTTCATTTGGTGACACACGGCTGCTCTGCCATAAATAAGCTGGGTGTACCTAAAGCCAAACCCTGGGATGTTTGTCCATTTCAGCGAACCTGCAGAATGGCAGCTGTTCCAATTCTAAGCTCTCTCTCCGTTCCACACATGGTGGGTGAAAGGGGGAGGTGGGCATGTATATCGCAAGTTAATGCAATTAACGCAGGATGACAGGCTAATTAACATGTTGACGTGATTTACAACATGAGTGTTGTGGGGGTGAGGCGGTTGGATCTTTGAGTGTTCTGTGGGGTTCCTAGGCTACACTGTTATCCACTGTACCACCTTTCGGTCGGTGACACTGATTTCAAAGTGCTCAGCATATCCTGGACCAGATCGGAATGATCACATCCCAATGTTTTAAAATGCTCTGTTAGCATGAAATCTATGCTAATGCTAGAGCTGCCATATTGTAGAACTGCTGAAATTTCATTTTCTGATGCTGGATTCGATACTGTACCTACATTTATCCTGATGCTGTTAAAACCTATCCATATAGGTTCTTAGTATCAAAAAAAAGCATTATGCAAATAGAGAGCAAATGTTTTGACTAAAAATTTAAGAGAAAACTAAAAGTTTTCCCTCAAATCCTACTTCTTTCAGCTACCAGAGAGCTACAGGTGGCACTTGAGAGTGATGATGCTGTGAGAAGATGCGACTTCAGTAACGAACGAGGTAACATTTCAGCAACGTCTTAAACACTAACGCCAAAGGATTGCTAAAGATCCCCTGCCTAGACGATGATAAACAACGGTTAGCAAAACGTGGAGGTGGCACTTCAGTCTAGGTAGAGCCGAAGCAACGCAATCTGCAGCCCCGCTATCCGAGCTAGCGCCTACCCAAGGAGGGCTGAAAGTTAACCACAGAGCAAGTGACCCCCAGAAAGGTCTGCAGTTTGACAGAAAGAGCAGTTGCACCAGATTCGAATTCAGTTAGAAGTCACTCGCACGGAAGAACCATTAATCATCACTTGGTCGCACACACTATGTGAGACTGCACCTAACACGAGACGAATAACAGTGGTAACTATGGTGATGAAATGGATAAAATGTGAAGTGGATGGAAAGCATTTGTCCATATATACTTAGACAGCAAATTAACAGACAGCTCTGTTTTCCATCTATACAGTGTTACGTGAAACGGCTCTACTGCTGACAAATGATAACGTCCTTAAGGTAAACAGAGAGGCCGGTAATGAGCCGGTAAATACGGACGCCGTCCAGGCGAACAGCTGAAGCAGGACCGTGAGAGGACGGACCAGCTCCGGTCCCTTACCAGGTGTGGGCCACGGTGAAGCGGCGCTGCTTCTGGATGTTGTTGTTTAGGAGCATGCGACGAAGGAGACGAGGGGAGTTACGTGGGGAGAGGGTGGTGGGAGACAGGCGGGGAGACCCAGAGGACGGCGACCTCCTCCCCCGCGGGCGCCGGGGCCGTTCCTGCTGGAGCAAGTTCTCCCTCAGGATCCGCACCAGGTCCTCGTTGAGTCCCGCGTGGTTCCCGTGATGCTTGGCAGGGACCGCCAGCGTGTCCTGGCTCCCTCCCGGCTGAGCCATGGTGGAGACCGGATGCTTCCCGCGCCGGATGCTCTTGGCGCTCCACGCGACACTACAGCACGTACGTCCGAGCGGGTGAACCGACGGAGGGAGGGTCTCCGCGACCCTCGTGGCAAAAAAAAAGAAAAAAAAAACCCACAGCACCGTTTAAGGGTCCCGGAGCCGTAAAAGAGAGATCGGACGGCTCAGTCCGGCGCTGCCTGATCTTGCAGTCGCACGGTCAGCCTGCCATCGCTCGCTCCGCCTGTCAGCTTCTTTTTGAGCCAGAGCACTTCAACGCTGTCTGCCCACGGCTCCGGCACCGGCATGGGAGCTGGAGATCTCGGGCGAGCTCGCGTGTGCGCCGCGCGAGGGGAGGGAGGGAGGGAGGGTGGAGGCTTTGGGGAGGAGAGTGGGCTGTGAGCAACAGCACGCTGGAGGAGACTAAAGCGAATCACTTGTCAGCTGTACCAACAGAAATCCAACAGCGAAGGGCACATTATGAATAAACTGACCTCTCTCGGCAGCTGGGGGAAACTTGCGCCTGTAAATACATCAGAGGTTGTGTACCGACGGCGCGAGCGGCAGAACTTTCATCACCGCTCCTCATTTATCTGCCCTGTCTGTCCCTCTTTGAGCTGCTACAAACAACCAGGGCAAACAAAAAAAAACAACAGAGGTGCCCAAAAATGAATAAAATAAACAGTCAGCGTGTTTTAGGGATAGCAGCTGTCCACAGCCGTTTGTTCCACCAAATGAAAGACATACAGATAAGCTTATTTGCACAGTAGAATGGTATTTCAACATCAATCAAACAATGGTAACTGACGTCGTGTTTAGCGTCGATACATTAAGCAGTTCTCAGAAAATTCAAGAGATCCTGAATGTCATGTTATCAAAAACGTAATAACTTGTGTTGATCCTGGACATCACTGACTTTGGCAGCAGGTGCAATAGTGGGATTCTGTTTACTTATTAATATAGCACGTGTTTCACTTGGACAAATGAAACTCTGCTTAAATGAATTTCACGAAGGCCCTGTAGATAGATGGCGCTACAAAACAGGTGACAACGTTTAGTACATTCACCATTATGGAGGTAAGGGCTCTAACTTGACACATACCAGAAACCCTCCCAGCGTTCCAGAGCATTTTCTGTATACAGCATTTTTCACTACAAAAACTGTTTTTATTATTTGGCACTATTTCAAAAACTAACCCTGAGGTTTGATTTGTTGTCTCTATAAAGACAAGTGGAAGATTGTTTATCTTGGTCAGTTTATCATTATTGTTTTTTTTTTTTTACTTTTTTAAGCTTGAGCTCAATATTAAATTGTCACTCAAAGGAAAGTATGAGGCATGTTTCATTCTCGTTTTAAAAGCTAAAGTTTGAAGAATGAAGACATTTCCAATGTATTCAATTACAGAAGTGATTACTGTTTTTCTGGGGGGTTTGTTGCCTGTGTTCAGTTTTTTGTAGCTAGACATGTAGCTCACACTTATGTGGTTGGAGTAGTGATTAGGGAGTGTGACATTCTAAATCTACAATTAAGTCACTGTCTCTTGAGTCCCACTCTTAGTGAACATGCATATCCAAAGCAGCATTTTCTCTCATGTCAGTAAAGGCTTCTGTCCAAGAGAAGTTTTGTTCCATGCACACTATTTACTTCAGCCCACTTTAATATAAACTTGCTTCCTCATCCAATTACAAACTAAAAACAACTAACTAAACAAATTGTAATTCATGCTAACATGGATCACGTGCAGGGAATCATTACACATCATTATACAGAGAACATCATGTAATGAACAGATACAGCATAATTCCAACCAAACTAATTAAACACCAGTGCCTTTATGGACACATCAAATGAGATCACTCATGAGACCACTTTGTTTCATATACAAACTCCCTTTCTGGCCTCCCTATTAAGAACCTGCACTTCCTTTCTCCTGGTTACATAAACTCCATCCCTTCTATATCTTTGGCTTCCACAATCCTAAAAACCATAACGCACCCAGAGTCATTTTCTTCTCTAGTCCTGGAGACTGCTACAAAAACCTTCCTCCCACTGCTCATCAGTTAACTGACTCTGCACTAGATCCTCTAGGCTAACAAAAACTCACGCCCCCACACCTTGGCTGTCTGAGGTGCTTTGTAGCAACCGAAGCAACCATGAACATGAGCAACTGATGAGAACTACTGTATAAGAAAAGGTGGAGAAAACCATGAGCAACTGATGAGAACTACAAGAAAAGGTGGTGAAAATCATGAGCAACTGATGAGAACTGTGAGAAAAGGTGGATAAAGTCATGGATCTAGAAACAGATCTTCACTCCCAACAGACCTGCTACAAGTCATCCTTGTACAAAGAATGCCTTGAATCATATGTATTGGACCCATTCAGGTTACCTTCCATTTCTCTGCTCTCCTCTGCCCTCCCTCTTCTAACCCCAGAAGAGTTTGTCAGTTTCCTTGAGGAGAGAGAGGTAACAAGACAACCTTTCCACTAACCCTTCCTCAACACCATCTTCCAGCTCTTGTGCTCCTTCCCTCAACGCTCTCACAACTTTCTCTTCCTCTTCCTTTATAAAGAAGATCTGCAAGCACAAAGCCTGTCCTTTCAATGTGCCATTGCTTATGTCTTTCCTTGCAAAAATTGCGGAACATGTTGCTCATAATTAGTTATCACTCTTTCTCACCCAGAATGGTCTCCAGGATCGCATCCAGATTGCAGTTAATGAGAAACTTCATGCTGCCAGAGCAGCCAAACTGTCACCAGTCCTCATCGTTTTTGACCCTAGCTGCTGTCTTTGACATGGTTGATCACTTTATTCTATTATCCACCCTCTCCGGTCTTGGTATAACTGACAGCATGGCGCTGGTTTGCATCCTACCTACAGAGGCGTTATTATGAAGTGAGATGGAGAAGGTCTTTGTCTGCCCCTTCCTGCTCTGCACTGGTGTTCAACAAGGTTTATCTTACACTTGCTCTCTAGGAGAGGTAACGTCCACACATGGCTTAATAAACCATCAAAAGGATTTGGACATTTCCTTCCAGAGGACCACTCAGTTTCATACCCAGTTCTTGGTTATTTCAACACTGAGCTACTGCACCTCATTCTTGGCAGGCCTCCCTGTGCACAACTTCAGACCTTTACATCTTATCCACAATGCAACCGCATGATTCGATATTAAATCTTCAAATTTGCATACATGTCCTCTCCACTGGCTTCCTATGGTCATCCATATCAGAAACGCTGATGTCTGACTCCAGGGACCTGCTCCTTCCTACCTGAAAGTCTCACCCCACACTGTATGCCACACCCTTCATGCCAAGTACAGCACATCCTGAATGACCCCTCGAATCACAAGGCAGACAAGCAAGCCTCAAGCACTACAAGCGCTAGAGGAACATCATTAAAAAGACTGTGTTACTTTGTGTCCTCTATTAGGTGGTTTCCCCTCAAAATATTTCTAAACATCAATTTTTGAGCTAATATCTTTTCCTCTGTGTGTACATTGTAGTCGTCTAAGCCTACACAAGTAAAATGTTTACGTCTGAGGCGAAGATAATTTGTCCCTGCTGGTGTTCCATAAAATGCCACTACATCTTTGGAAGTAGGCTGCAAAATCCAAGAGCTGCAGTTTCATGTAGTCCATGCAGTTTCATGTAGTCACATGTTGAATGGATCACAACATGGCAACAACAACAACAACAACAACAACAAAAACACTACTCGAAAAAAAAAACATTGGGTCATTAGAACAATTTGGGCATGGTTAGAATATTCAAATGAGCATTATTGATTGACAACCTGCTGCCATACCCCTGCAGCCTGCTATTGTAATCAAGTAGAGTGGAACGTAATGGTAGAAGGTGTGAGAATCAAAGTAATACACTGTATGTGTACAAAAATATCAATAAGAACACTGATGCAAATAATTATGAAGTTCATGCACCACAATTTATGGGTGCAGGTAGATTGGTAGGTTTTTTATGTTTACTATCAGGATGAAAACAAAATTATATTTTTAGACACAAATGGCTACATCTGTGGGTAGAAAATACTGCATGGACTTCACTGTAAAATGACTTCGCCTACCACTGACTTAGCTTAGAGTTTTTCTACAGTTAATAACAGCGTAGATAATGTCACTGTGTGCCTGACATAAAGCCTATTTTGATACGTTCTGCATTAACTTGTGATTCTGTAAAATGTGAACATTTGGCTGAAGTTTTTGCTCACTAGATAGCGTTAGCTACACAGCTAGGATGGTCAGATTCTAAGAGGGTGAGAAAAAAGGAATTTGGTTTGGGAAAGGCATCAGCTTTCTGGTTTAAGAGTAAATCTTATACACGCTTTACCCAACATAAGTACCACCCTTTAACACCAGAAGGGAAGAGATTACAGCGAAATAAATTTCCATCTCCTGGAGCGGTGTTCAAAGGATACACTTTGTATATGCACACTGAGTGCTCAGAAGAGCAAGATTAACCAAATGAAACAGAAAAGACAGGTTTCGATTCCCTGGGTCTTTAAGAATGAGTGTGAGATTTCCTTATGAGGAAATCTAGCATATGGTCCAATGTGCATGTTATTGTTAAATATTGCTTTATACATATACTGTACATACTATATCCACCATATAAAATCTGTCACTTACTGTCTTTAAGGAAATAATTTTAAGTATGAGCTTATTTCATGTACAAACATTAATTGTCTGTAGTAGTGACCCAAAGGGGTGTGGGATGTCAGCCATGCAGTTAAACAGCAGGACACTAATAGAACCTAGTCGTCCTGTTTCAAAGGGACACATTGCAGTCAGAGGAGTTTGAAGTCTGTGCACACCACAGATGGAGTTTTAAAACGAGAGAGAGTGGTTTACACTCCATTGTGGTTTAGACAGAAACAGTGTGTGGGGAACTTTACAGAACAATCTGTATTTTCTCCATTGTACAAGTGCAAACGAGCTCACAATCACCAGCTAAATCAGGTCTGTGTCTCCATCTAGTGTTTCAAACTAAAACTAGGATTATTCAAATTACCATGTAGTAAGTTCAGGAAATATAAGGAAATAATACAGTCCTGAAATGTGCTTTGCAAATTCATACAGCATTATGATCCAATGTAATATCCTACTCTAATTTAGTAACCATTAAGTATATTTAAATATATATATATATATATATTCTAAGCTGCAGTTCCCTTTATGGCCAACAGAGAACAGAATATGATCAAGAACAAATTTAGTTCCTCATGTAATACACTTACGCAACACACCATACCTGATGTGCATGTACATAAAATGCTAACCATTTTCCTTAGTCCACCTAAATCCTAAATCCAAAGAAATCCATAGTCAATGTACTTGGGTGAGGTATTAAATTCCTACAGCCTGTGACCAGACCTCCATCTGTAAAGAGCTATTGATGTGGATGACTCACATCCAAGATTCCAGAAATTGCAGTGCGTTTGAAAGCAGTGGCTCATTTATTTGAAAGGGGATTGATTGAATCTCAGAAGACATAAAAGCCTTCGCTGATTATTCATAATTATTAAGCACAATACTGTGAGCTTTTGTGGTTTGGATCTACTCAGAGTACACATTTAGACTGCTTTGACAAAGACATAAACACAAATCTGTTAGAATTTTTTTTGTTTCTTTAACTCCGGAAAATAATATGGATTTAAGGGAGTTTACAGTAAATGTATAGTATAACACCCCTAAATACAATTAGCAATCCTGTTCTATGGATGGTTACCATCACTGTGAAGGCCAGGCCAGCCTGTGAGGACAAAGCTCTTCCTAATACAGTTTCCAAAATACCTCACCATCACCTTTAGAGCAAAACCTTGTTTAGTTTGTAGATACACATTTACCAATTTAGACTCATGCAACTGTAATAGAAATAACTAATGAAACAATAGTTTGGTAAAGGACAATTCATCTTGGAGAATCAAAACAGACCATAATATACATCCACATGGATCTTCATGGCTACTCATTCGTCTGATGCAGGAAATGAAGGGCCCTTCAAGGGCCACAAAGACACGGGAAAAAAGTGTGTGATAATTCTAAAAGCAAATCAGAAATTAAATCTAGCTTAGTAGCTGCCTTTGATCGATCGATAAATCGATAGATATCACCAGGTAGTTACATCCAAACATTCATACTCATTACAGAGAGGTCTACACAATGTTTCATAAAACGCTCTCACATAACCCTTTATAAAGCCTATATAGCAGAAGACAAATGATTTAGGATTTTAACATTGTGCTAAAAGTGGTGCTCAAAGTTGCTGAAATGTTCTGAAAATATACAAAAACTTTGGTTCCTGGCACACAACTGTGAATGTGTTTGAATATTTTAATAGTTTAAAAGTTTTCAAGAGGTGTTGGAATTCCTTTACAATCACCAAATATGCAAAAGAAGTAAACTTTATGAAAATAAAGACACATCGAAGTTTGACAAAAAACTAAAAGCCGTCATGTAAAATGACTAAAAGGATCACTAAAAGATGTCATGTAAGACCAGCCCTTGTAGCTTTTTACATTTTATTCAGAACCTGTTTTTCAGTAAACTTAAGGCTTTTTAAAGTGAGCTGAATTAAAAATCACAGTTCATGAAATATAGTTCATGCATATCAGGATAAGATTCCAACACACTTTAATGCTGATAGCTGGAAATCTTCAAGGCAGTAAGTATCTTGAGTTGACCTATTTTAACTATAATCTTAATTTAGCAATGGCCCATTAAAGAAAAAAAAATCTTTGTGTGAAAATAATTGTATGATTAATTTAATAAAATAATTGTGTGATTAATTTAATGACACTGTAATGGTCAGATTTATTGGTGCTCTATATTTAAAGAAACACACCACTTGTTATACTGTGTGTTATATATTGTACCGTATGTTATATAGATGCTATTCAAATCGAAAGCATGTACAGTTAAAAAACAGATTCAAATATAATTCTTATTCAAACGTACTCATCTTGCTACCATTTGAGATTTTTTTTTATTTATTTTCAGGCAAATGAAGGTTGGAACACGTTGAAGTGACCTTGGCAGGTACTGCACATTCTAATCTGTTGAACAACTACAAGGAGACCAGTTTACATTCTGTGTAGAGTCCAGTTCAGACACTCCAGCATTTGCAGCAGAGTGACTATGAGCACCTGCTTAAAAAGCACCTTTCTCCCTCTCTCCGTCTCTCCCTCTCTCCGTCTCTCCCTCTCTCCGTCTCTCTCTCCATATCTCTCTGTTCGGCCAAGAACGACTTCGTGGTGTCGGATGAATCCTGGGGATATGGGTGGCTGACCTTCAGCACTGAGAAAAATGCAGCCCGAGCCTTAATTGGGCGGCGAGGAGTGAAGTGCGGCAGCTGGAGACGCCCGACCTTCTCTCAGCGTGCTCTCTGCTTGTGCTACCCTCCCTGGAGAACAGGGACCCGGCACGCAGCCCTGCCACGTAGCAGCACGCCATCAGTCCAGCTACTGGTCACCTTTGCTTCTAGCTCAGGCTCTGCGAACAGGATGCACTACCCAGAGCTCGGCAGTACAAGTGGAAAAGCAATAAAACTCTGAGTATATATAACTTGTCTCTGAGACATCTCGCTTGTGAAATAGTCTTGTTTCCTTTGATTGACAGGGTACGCCAGACATCACTATATTTTAGAATCTAAAGCACCTCGTTATTTAGTCATCAGAGTTTTTATCTGCAAACTAGGACATGATTTACAAAGGGCAATGAGGCAATCTCATACTTTTAACAACCAAGCAAAGTTATATCACAATAAACTTGAATCAACCACTATGTTACATAAGCAGGTCTGATCTGCAGGCTTGATGTTCAGATTCTTATCATTGTTTTGGTGATGCATAATCCAAAAGGTCATGGGTTCACTACCGGTGGGAACAGTCTCTAACCTGAGTTTACAGATTTTACCATGTTTGTAACATACATTATCATTAAAACGCATTCCGCTTTCCTTACTTTCTGCTTTCCATACAGTTCATTTAATGCATTAATCTAAACTGGGCCACCCAAGGAGGACGGGTTCTCTCTTGAGTCTTGGTCCTCCCAAGGTTTCTTCCTTAAGCAGAAGCCCAGGGAGTTTTTCCTTGCCACTGTTGCCACTGGCTTGCTCATTAGGGATCTAGGCCCAGATTTGTAAAGCTGCTTTGTGACAATGTGTGTCAAAAAAAAAAAAAACTACAGAAATAATTTCAACTTTGACTTTTCTATAAAGATAGCACTGGTTCTGTCCAAGGTTCCAGTGGGCAGTAAGAGATGACAGGCTGAATATTAGGGATGTGTGTGAAAGTATACAAAGCCTTGGACTGCAGCTGAAGTTTAAATCCACTGTCCTTATGCAACACCATACACAGCTGACAAAAGGTGCGTCAAACAGGAACGGGTATTAAAAACAGGTTTGAAAGCTGTTAGAAGGGTGCGCTGTAACTTCCAATGACTATAAATTATGGATCAGATAACGGCGCACACTTTTTCAAGGTTGAATGATTTACTACCAGTTCTCTGCAAGCTGTTGCAACTGGCTATCAAGACTGTGTTAAATTCATGTCACACCTTAACTAAAACTAATTGTCACACCAATTATTGCAACATGACTCCTGGTGGTTGTAAACATGGTTGTAAACATGCAAAAGGAACAGTATTAAAAGGTTAATGAATATAAAAGGTTAATGACGCTACTTGTAAGATTTACATTGAAATTAATTTTCATTTAACAATTTCTGTTAAACATACAAAAAAAATCTAAGTAGCCCAAACATCAGCCAAATTCATCAACTACAACAAATGAGTTCATGTTTTTGTTGCAAACTCTGTGAGTGTTCAGACCAAATGGGAAAGACACATGTCCCAATTAGCACCATCTTGTGTCAAACGTGTGGATGAAGCACATGTGAGAATAGATCCTTTCTCAATACACCACCATAGAAACAAGCCAATGTGTTACTGAGACCACAAACGAAATGCATCTCTACCCACATAAAAACCCAATGAACAGCCTACTGGAGAAGAATAAACACAGGGTGCTTCCTAATTGATGATGCTGAAGAATGACTTTGAAGATAGCATTTCAGATTTATCTCGTTATACCTTACGCCTAAAGATTGACTTTTATTGCTGTATATAGTCCATTTGCTCTAGGAATCACCAGTGAAACACTTTGTTTTTATTCCATCTGTGATTCTATTTACAGCATGACTTGTCATTCTCTCTACTTAGAACCTTAGCACGGATTTCAAATTGCAGTTTCATAAAGCCTATAACTGACTCCGGTAAAATTCAAAATGTGGTTGTCCTGCTCCCTGCCTCTAACTACGTCTCCCAGCAGCCACTTACTACCAGCTCCATTAACTCCAGTCAGCAACAACATCCAGCCTTCCTACCTGTTTTTCTGGTGTCTGACCAGGTTTGCCTCTGTCTTATCCCTGTCTGGCTTGTTAGTTTCCCTGGACTGATCACTGGTTTTGTACTGTTTGAACTGTTTCCCCATTTGCACTTTAACCTGCCCCATACATATTGTTGAATACGGCTCTGGATACTCCTGTAATGATCCTCAACTTACTGATTTTAACTGCAAGTGCCTAGGTTCTGTCTGAAGCATTACATTACTAACATGAAGAACCTAATTAAAAAACAACAAAAAAAGCTCCAGGAGTGTTTATTCAGTAATGTTTGGGGGTTAGGGCTACAGCACAGAAATCAAATATCCAAACCAACAATTTGAAATAAAATGAAAGAATATCCAGGTGTAGCTAATAATCAAAAGCAGTAACAAACCATCAGAGCTATGAAGAAAGGCCCCGAGACTCCAAACTCCAGAGTGCAGATATAAGAGACTTAAACCACATAAATATGGAGAGGACGTCTAACAAGTACAGAATGAAGCTTCACAGCTTTGAAATGAAGTTTTAAAAACAAGTGAGAATGTACTAAAGAGCAGTTAACATGTGACAAAAACCATGACATGTAATGGGGACTTGTAAAACAAGTCAACTATGAAACATGGTGGATGTAGGGCTGGACGTAGGGCCATCACTTGTGACTGCTTGTGTAGGCCTGTTGTTTGTGATGCTATCGATGACAGGAATATTATAATATATGTTTCCTTTAAAGCATCTTTCAAACTGCTTTTCAGTTCAAAGTTTCAAATTTTCAAGGTTTAGTGATTTACTGCAAATTACCTGCAGGTTGATCCCAGGTGGAAATTAAACACCAGTATTAAAATTGTGTCACACTTTCACTAAAACTAACTGCCAGTTTTAGGGAACAGATTTCATTTAATAATTCATGTAGGTTATAAATTGGTTGTAAACACTGAACGATCATAATTAGCAAACATGCTACTGTAGCTCATTAAAAAGCCACCCACTTTTTCATTTCACACTGTAAACTTTATTTAAAACGTATATGGTTTTAATCTATATTAAATATATAGATGGATATTACATATAAATAATATTTAGATAGGGTGATGTAGTCTGATAGTCTGACAAAACCTATATGTAAAGTATCTTTATCAAATAAAAACTACAAATTAGGTTATATACCTAATTATAGAAAAAGCTATAGATTTTCCCATGAAGAATATCTGAATGTATAACCCTCAATTGCACACTCGTGTGTGTGTGTGTGTGTGTGTGTGTGTGTGTACTGCTGACCATGGCAAAGCAAAGCCTTCATTAGTGTGCGATTCCGGATGTGTCCTCCATTAGCTTCTGTAGATCTCCACATGCCCTTGCTAAAACCTAATTTACTGTGGCTGAACTATGCACTGTGGAACTGCCACAGAGGAGATCATAGTGAAACAAACCAATTCACAAATAAAGGTCCTGTGAGATAATGCCACATATTTGAGTCCATCAAAACTGCAATGTGGAGGACCAGCAATGATCATTTGTATTCTAAAGAAGCTACAGACAACAAGAGACATTTACATCAGGCCTCCAGAGATCTAATGCTGAACAAGCTGAAAATGAAAGGGTACTGCATGCTCACCGTGATAAAAGATTCACATCTGAGTTATAAAATATCAGGCATAAAATGTAGAAATATTTGTGGGGGGAAAAATTAATGAATTCACAGGATGGCTCATATGGGGGTTGCCAGTACATGAATAAAACAGAATGTGGATAAGAGATAAAAAAAAAAAAAACATATCTGAAACCCTAATTCGAAGTACCAAGCGAGAGCGCTTTGCTGTTGAACTATAGAACGACTGAAGCAAGAGTTCTCATAAAGAACAGATGACAGATCTATGGCGATAAGACTGCCAAGACATTTGGATGTTATTTTCTTATGAGGTAACACCGAATGCTGGCAGTGGCACTTACTCAGAGATGAAGAAATTATATAGCCTACCCACACAATCTGTGCTGAGGGAGGAATATTGCTGGGGGGGGAGCAGATTTCTCTAGGACTCTACAGTGAAACATTGCATTCATAATACTGGGGAAAGGCAGCATTGTGCACAAAAAAAATCAGAGCCTTCATTCCATAAAAATATTTAGTTAATTGTTTTAATGCTTCTATGATGCGAATCCTCACTTCAACCAGACTATGAAATCACAGACTGATCCAGTAGTGGCGAAATAGCTGGAAGTCTTCCATAAGCGCAAGGACATGTCAACACAATTAAACATAATATTTTTAAAATTAGTTTAGCACCGCATATAGTGGCATGAAAACAAAAAGTGATGCCTGCTGTTCTGTTCATGACACAGCACAAGTCTATTTTCCAGTGTGCACGTTTCACCGGACAAGCATCAGATTTTTCCTGCCATTGAGCCTGACAGGAGCTGGAAGTAAAGCGGTCCTGCTCGTCTGTCAGCTACACCGAGAAAGTCTCTTTGAGACATTCCCGGTGTTCTGTAAAATCAGAATGCTGGGCTTGCTGAGGAAGGCATACTCATCATCGTTATTAGCATACGCTGCAGAGCCTGCTTCCCCTTGGAGCTCACCATCTTTCTAAGCTTTGCTGAAAGCATAATCTCAAGTATTTTCTTCTTTGTTGGATGCTTACAGTGGCTGTTTTTTTTTCACAAGGTCCAATGTACTGGGAAAAAGGTTGGCCTGGTGCTTAAATGATACACAGATGAGTTGTCCTTGGCAAATCACAAATTTCAGGGGCTAGACACATATGCACTGTGACTGTTCAAATGATCATCAAGGGACTGAAAGGGACTGTGGCACATTTAACCATTATGTAAATTTTATTAAGCAATTCACTAGGAAATAGCTCCAAAGTCACTGACCAATTATATCAAAACAGCAATATCCAGACCCAAAGTGGGTAGTCAGCATGAGGAATTCCTGCTTCCTGTTCTGTTGTTTCTAAGCAAATGCAGGAAACCTAGGAATATGTTTCAGCATTTACGAGAAGAGAAAACAACAAACTAGATAAGTCAATAAAGAATGTGTTTTATTTATATCTACAGTCTGAGGGTGGCAGAAGGCAAGTCTCCATACCTGAAGCATTAAATTCCACAAGGGTGCCTGGTTTCCTTACAACTTTAGCGGAGAATTAAATATATTGGTATCTGGTTGGTCTGTGAAGCTTCTCATTATTTTTTTTTAGTCAGCAAACATTCCTGCCCATCCATTACACTCATTAAGATACTAATTAAGATTAATAAGACTGTTAACTTGCCATGTACTTAACAATCAAAGCACACATGCCTTTATTCCAATCATTCTCTTAATGAGGATGGATGTCAAGTGCATTTTTTTCTGTCAGATTTACTCAGTCAACTTAGATATGTGATATTTATCTGGCTGCTTAGTGATTGTTGATTTCCAAACAAGACACACTTTACTGGTTTACCATCAATTATTCACAGAAACCTGCTCTATCATGCACGGTCCATCCTGTTGTGGTATTATACACTTACACAGAACCTTACAGTAGTGAATTAAAAAGTGCTGCAGAGGTTTGTGCAAGAGCCAAACCAAAATTAGAATAATGAGTTTTCATTTGAAGTAGAAATACTGTTTGGGAATCCTGTAAACCCTAGGACTGCTCTAGCTTTCTGTGAAACCCAGAAGACCAGCAGATGAAGATCATGTATCAGCCAAAACCTTCAAGAGAAGACTGTTGATGAACCAGAGGTTTAAGCTTGACGATATTTAGTTGCCATTCTGGCACTTGCCATTTTGGAGGATGGAGGATCTGCAACAATTAAATCACATAATAAAAAGTGATGACATTTTTTTTTATCACTTTTAAATTCAAGCAAAACCTGTGCCAAACACTTCCCCTCCACTACACAGTGACTAATATGGTACATCAAAAGGATACGAATTGCTTATCTGAAGCAAAAATAAAGCTTCCCTTTGCCAACATCTAAAGTGAATGATAATACTTTCAGATGAGTTAACAAGTTTCAGGGTACCACTCCTTTTCAAAACTGTTCAGTAGTAATCTACATTTTACTTTCTAGGTAGCTGCTTGTCAAACACTGGCACCACTCATTCATCTAAATCCTATTTATACACTGTTTTATGTATGCAAATAGCACTTTGTTTTATGTATGCAAATAGTACTTTGTTGTTTTACCTGAAATAAAACTACAAAACTATAAAGAACAAGAGAACCATATAGAAAGTTACTGGGGACTGTAGGTAGTTAAGACAGTTGACTGCTATGATGTTTCCTGGTCAACTGAGAGTTGTTTCATAATTAAAACACAAGAACACAAGTCTGAAGTTCTTTTCAGATGCAGCAAGCATCCAGTCTGTTGCCATTTGTTCTAAATATGAGGACCTAACATGCATCAATACGGGTAAAGCAGGCTATCATGAGGCTAGATGTTTAAATAATAGATATAGCAAAACAGGGAATGTCAAAATAAACTATTTTTTAACACAAGAATTATGATTAGATTACCAACGAAAGGCTTAGAAATAGAATTAGCTTAGCAATAGGAAACAGATCATCATGAGTCACTTTCAATTATGAATAAGTCAAAATTAACTGTTTAGTACACTGCTAAGAAAGATTACCAATAGAAGGCTTAGCAACAGAAAAGAGATTAACTTTCAATTGTTAATCATTTTCAATGATTAATACTTTGAACTATGAATATTTTTAATTATGAACTGAGAGTGTCTGAAAGGCAGAAGATGATGAAAAACTGTTTAGGAACCAGCTCAAATGAAGAAAATGATCTAGAATGCAGGCATAGATATGTCAGACTATAAAGAAAGGAAAACATATCACCATCACAAGATGCAAACCACACTCTGCCAAGAGGAAAAAGATCTTTGTCAAATTAAAACTTTGATTATTCAAATTCTGTAACCTTTATCAGATGTCTAAGTGAACAGAAAAAGTCACACAGTTGCTTCTGATAAATGCTGGACCTCACAGCACTTAATTTTATTCCATAATTGATTGAGACACTTTTATGACATATAGTTATAAAAGCAGTCTGTTACAGCTTTGTACAGGGAACAAAAATACACAAGATAATAACTTTGTTACTGCTATACCATTCAAGCGCCACTCTTATATGTTTTGTATGCACATTTTAAAAAGGTTCTCATATGCAGAACACATTTTCTATGAACACCAAGCCTGTGTGACTCATTAACAGTCGATGTATTGTGACATTTGCAATCCAGGGATGTGGCTAAGGACAGGAATAGCTCTAGTCAAAGAGACTTCTGTATCTGGAGCGCCCAACTGGCCAATACGGCTCAATGAATTCAGTTCAATGAATTCATTTCAGTTCAGTTCCTGCCTGTCACCAGGAAGGAACATGGGTCCCTGAGAAAGTAAGTCATACTACTTACATGTAGTGTAACATGTATTTCAAAGTGTAGTGGATACTACTAACATGTAGTCTTCTCTTCAAATCTGGAAAACAAAACTGAAGTGTAGTACTCGTTGGAGTTATGCCTGCCAGGTGAATTCTGAGTGCTGCTTACATTTCGGTCCTGAGTATGTTTTGCATAGTGGCTATTGAAGCAATGATGCTTCTCTCCATTCCCCATCAAAAATCACACACAGCTTGTTCTAACCAGCAATTTAAATGCAAACAAAGGGGCTTTTAAAACAATATTTTCTGCAATTTCCAAATACTGCCACTGATTCTCAGGTGATATCTGGACTTTGACTTGTTGAACATGTAACTCTTAATTGGTCAACCACTCCTACGCTGTTCTGGTTCTGTGGATTATTTTCCCGCTAAAAATGTTTTTCCCAACCTAATACAGGTTGTTTTTCCCAATCTTTAGTTTTTAGCAGGTTTATGCAAGTTTGCTTTGCAACATCTCCTTGTAAATTTGCATCGTCCACAAGTCCTTCGATTTAAACAAGGTGCCCAGTTCTTGCTGAAGCAAAGCATCCTGGTAACATGATGCTGCCACGCCCCCATACATCACTGCTGGGATTAGGTTTTTGTTGAGGAATGGGTTGTGTTAGGTTTACAGCACACATTGTGTTTTGATTCTTTTACCCATTATATCTATCACACAAATATTTTTTCAGGCAGACTTCAGACTTGCCACCCTCTCATACAGGCCGGTTTTATGCTCTTGATATCACTTGATAACACCTTCACTTCTGTCTCAGCCACTGGACTCTGTAGCTTTTTTAAAGTGATGATTGGCCTTCTGTGGTTTCCCTCGCAAGATTCCATCCTGCACTTACATCTACATAGTTTTGAGTGATGACCTTGTCTAAACAGTGCCTGGGTGATATGGTGCAGGTTCTTTTTCCCATTGTACTGATCAAATAGTGCTTACTGGAATGTCTACAAATGTGGATATAATTTTGTAGCCTTTCTATGGAACTTTTTCTTTATTTTTATACCGTTCTTTTAGATTCATAGTCTGAACAATATAGTCAACTTTGTTCTTGTATCTTTCATCTGTGGAAACTTTCACAATACATGGGTTTGCCTAAAGAATATTTAGGCAGTGTTTCTCAGTTATTAATTTTTGTCATAAAATATTGTGTAACTTGCTTCCTACCTAAGTTTAGAAGATGATCAATTTGAGGTGAGTCAACCATACGTAAAAAACTGTTATGTTAAACTGTTGGGGAGCAGTTTGGATATATAACATAATTCTAGCAAATGTGGTCTGCAAATATAGTAATTTAGATAATATATAGCAACATCTATAACACTTAATATCAGTATTCACAGGTCCAGTATCAGCAGACAGTACTAATTTCAACACAATCTAAAAGAAGTATGTGTCATGTCGCGCCGGGCACCCAGGCCCAGCGCCACGCCCACTTCCACATTCCTAATGGCCGGTGTATCAGACACACCTGCCGTCTATTAACACTAATCACCTCTGCTCTGCGTATAAGCCCACAGGTCTCACCGTCCATTGCAGCACATTCGCTAGCCCTTGCCGGACTGCGCCTGCTGCCTTATCCTCGCACAGCCACGCCAGCTTCAGCAAGCCTTAAGCATACTGTTTGCTAGCCAGATAGCTAACCTTGCTTGCCTTTGCTATTGCTACATGCTTTTCTGTTCCTTGCTTTTGATTCGCTGCTCGTCTGCAGCCTCTGAATAAAAGACTGCAGCCTCGCCTTCCGCTCCTCATTGCCGCCATCACAGCATGCTATCAATTCATAATTAAGATTTATTTCAGATGGAATCTGAAAATTTATATATTTTCTTATCTTACTTGTTGTATTTTATGTATTTCCATACATAAAAAATATACTGTATGCAGTACTGCACTATGTAGGTCCATCAGTGATCGATAACACAGGTGATTCATTTGAAGTGAAAGCCAGAATTTAAATTGCGTTGCAAAAAACACCTTTAGATAAGACAAGTATTTGTACTTGCTGTACTCTCAAAATAAGGCCCTGAGAAAAACCCAGTCTAGCCTGAAACTGTAATTATAGACAGGATAAGATTTTCAAACATCCAAGGCCAAACCATTAGAGCTTCACATGAGCCTTTGCCCACTCACTTCAAAGTTATGCGAAATAAGACGTTATTTAAAAATTCAAGATGAACCTTCAGGGCTGCAGTAACTCTACAGGAAACTGTTGCTTTCATGAAGCAAACAGGATTGGAACTGGCGAGTCTCAGCAAAAGAAAAGGATGTACCGGTACCTAAATCTCATAAATCTACCCATAAACATCCATCTCCATCTGTACAGTACATCACCACTACAAACACTTACAGCTCACAAGCACAATAAATTCAAAGTATAACCTGATGGCTAAACCTGCTCCCCACACAGAGAGCTTCCACCACCAAAAAGAAGAGTCTACATTTAATGGACTTCTCATATAACATGATTAATAGCAGCTCCAAAACCAAGCAGAAATCACTCAAGGTGAGCTGAGGCTAATTCCTCATTGGGATGCATAGAGGCACTCTAAACAAGTCCTTTAATCCCTGGGTTAGTTCCACTGCTTCTGGTAATGCTTCACTCCATATATTTAACACTTCATCAAACCATGGAGGATTGCAGGTAAACAAAGGAATCAAAAATGGAACAGAGCATTTCATGCAATACATGGCAGATGAATGATTTTTTTTTCCCAAGGTACTTGACTATCAGAGGAGCAATAACCCTCTCAACCAGATTTCAGACATTAGCCAACAAAAATCAATATGCATGTTAATCTGTTCCTTTTTACACGCAAACAGATTCAACAATAAAGGTAACTGTTCATTTTAGAGGGACGTCCACATTGTACAAAATTTACAAACTGACTAATCCAGGTTTTGGTTACCGGATAAGCATATACCTCTCCTTGCTCCATCTGGTAGTACTTACATCTATTTCTAATTTAAACAGCAGAGAAAAGTTGCAGCAAAGAGTGGAGTGTTACATAAGAGTGTTACATGGAGTGTTGCGGCAAAAACTACAGCAAAAAACTATGCAGGCAAAAATTAGGCCAAAGGTTGGGAAATTCCCAGGAGCCCTGAAAAATAGCATCACTGTGTTCTAGTGATGTGTGCTAGTGGTGAACTTGACCCCAGCAGCTTCTTTATCAAAGCAAGTTGTCGTAGCCTTACTATTTTCACACACTGCTATCTTTATAGAAAGAGCAACTTGCTCCAAACAATCACAACCACAGTTAAAGTGGTTCTTACACAGTCAAACCAACTGTAAAAGTACACGAAAGACTGCTGACTATGAAAATACACAGGAAGAATGCCATATACGAGAACACACAATAGACCTCACAGTGTAATGTGCATGTTCATGCGTCATTCAAAAGGTTTGCATTTGGCTTTACCAAAAGCCATAACACTGAACTGCTCAAAAATGTTAAATATGCTGGGAACTGAATTCAGAGAACAATGAGGAACAGTGTTCCATTGAATGTCATTCCTAATGAGATAAATAGGATAGAAGACAGGCTAAGTCTATTACCAGAATTTGGTAAATGTGTACTTGGAATAAACGCTTCTCTTACTAAATTCAGACAAAGCAACCAGTTAAACCAAAGTGGAGTCCTGGGCTTTCTCAAATTTGTGCCTTGTTGTGTGTGAATCAGCAAAGTTTGCACAATGTTAATATGTACTATCAAAAAGTCCTATTTATCTGGTGTAATTTCACAGACTTACATCTAAAGTCTCTATATCATCTAAAGTCACTATACATTCTGAACACATAAGTTTATAACAAAATTACAAAAAGCAAATGTTAAATCCTTTAAATTTTAAATGCTAAATCTTTTAGCTAGAAGTCAAGATTTATCTGTTCGGATAACACAAACACGTGCTGAGGAGTGTCCCTGGAGAGGGTGAGGCTTAGGGTACAAGAGCTCCACTTTCCCCGTTTTAACAACTCCAACAAAATGTAATCATCAATTATGGGAGCTGGAAAGCCAGCCATCCATCATCACCTTTATTTGTGTGAGTGGATACTCCAGTTATGAGTGGTAGGCAAGGTGATGCTAGGTATAAGTTTCTGTAGAGCTCTGCGGTGGACTGGAGTCTGGAGAAGATTTTTACAAAAAGTACTAATGAAATATGTGCTATCATCATGTGTTATAATCGTGTGCTATTATCGTTTGCTATCATTGTGTGTTATCATCATCGTGTGTTATAATCGTGTGCTATCATTGTGAGCTATCATCGTGTGCTATAATCGTGTTCTATCATAGTGTGTTATAATCGTGTGCCATCATCGTGTGCTATTATCATGTGCTATCATCGTGTGCTATTATCGTGTTCTATCATCGTGTGTTATTATCTTGTGTGATCATTGTTTGCTATCATCGTGTGCTATTATCATGTGCTATCATCGTGTGCTATTATCATGTGCTATCATCGTGTGCTATTATCTTGTGTGATCATTGTTTGCTATCATCGTGTGCTATTGTAACGTGGTTGCTTTATTATTACTGCCAATTATCCTTACTCTATTTCCATACATTCAAATGTGTCTATTAATAACCTGCCCAACCTGCTACTCCGTCCTCTCGAGCAAGTACCACACAATTGTAAGGTACCTCTTAGTTTAGCTCGACAGTAGTTTAGCTCCACAATACCCCATGTTTTATATGCTTATGACTGTTATAATTACATTTACTCCTGAAAGCATTTCAGTAATTGTAATTCCATTTCCAAGTGTTGTTCTAATTTGATTAAAATAAGGAAGTAAAAAAGAGTAAATCCAAATGACAAGTGGATCAGCCATTAGGAAGATAATGATGGGAGATTACATTATAACTGTAATGACTGGACGAGCAAACAATTGGGACACAGGAGAGGAATAAAAGATGTGCCCATAATCGAGGTTTTTTTTTATAGGTCATGCTTGTCTGTTATGTGTATTTGGTGTTTGTGATGCTCCTTCAGCTTATAATTTCCTCTGCATACAAGTTCCATGTGATTTATGAGACAAGACAGAGGCACTAGACACAGAATAATAAAACTGAACTAAATTGGATATATAAGTCATTCTTAATTAGCCTTTAGGGAATTGTATATGAGCTGTACCTTTTACCAAACCCTAGTTTTCAAGAAAACAAAAGAAGATGAACGGAAGAAAACACTCCACAGAATTCTGCAAAGTGACAGTGTACACATAATACTCACCTACAAAGTGACAGTGTACACATAATACTAACCTTATACTACAGCAACTCACATACATTAAGCAGTTTTTCCCAAGGCAAATACACAGTGGTAAACAACATACGATGGCATGAATAAGACACCAACAATGGTCCTTTTATCCAACAGTGACAAAGGAACATAAGAAATTCCGTTACTGTCTGAATTTAATGTGTGCTGGGTGACTAGAAAAGCACTGGTGTATGTCATATAACAGCAGAAGGAGAATACTGTTTGATTAAAATGTTCAATTTTGGGAGCCCATAAATCATAAGTTTTATGACAACATTTTTCAGGTTCAGGGATTTGTTGAGTCTCATTAGTCTGTTCAGACACTCGGATATGAAGAGAAGAGATCAAATTAAAAAATAGTACTAATGTTTTCCAACCCATAACATCTTATTAAAAGTCTCCCAACATATATAATTATGTACAACCTTAGTGACAGCTTTTAATACAGATAAATGTACTATTCAGAGGCTTCTCACCAGGAAACATTTTAGCATGGCAAACGATTACGCCTTCGAAAGATAAATGTAATAATTTAATCCTAGCTAGACCAAATAGTTTTCTTAAAAAACATAATTTCTACTCATTGTTATGCATATATGTCTACTCACTTATTGATTATGCATATCTGAATAAACAATTAAGTATTTCTGTATTAATTATTAACCATGTACAAATAAAACATTGCATAAGGTCTCTGATCAGTCCCTGCCTAATTAGTAGAGTAAAAAACAATGATCATGTTCAGAGATTTGTGTTTCTGCTAAGATGGCCAATATGTGTGGGCCAATTCTGTTTGAGTCTGAGCACCATTCTCATTACACTGGGCTTCACTGCTACAGAGTTACAGTTTGTACAGAGTTAGTTCATATCCATCACTGTATTGCCTAAAGAAATCGATGGGGATATAAGTGTGATTCAGAAAGATTTGCAATAAATCACGTAACGACAGAGAGGCGACAAGGTGGCATTTAATACTGTCTTTAAGTGCACATGGTTCAAATAATCAGACTTCATTAATTCCACAGAGAAATTACACTGAAATCCAGATGTCACTGTGGAATTCTTGACGACATGCGTCATAGAAACTACTACAGCTTCCTGTTCCATGTGGCCCACTCTATCGAAGGAAACAGACCGTCTCTTTAATCTTTGATGAGCTTTGCACCACAAGAAGGGGCAGAGTGCTCAATCTAACTTGACAACACTCTAAAAGATGTTTCTCCAAGGCCCTGGATGGAATCAAAAGATCAAGTATAAAGAGATGCTACAGGTCACAAATCAGCTCAGCCTTTACTTTAATATACTCAGCCATAACAATGTTGAGCTGTCTTAGAGTGTCAGCTGAAAGCCTGTTCTAACACACATACTATTCAGTGAATATGTGGCCCTTTTGATACAGCTAATTAAATATGTGAAATGACATCTGAGGGAACAGAAAAAAAAAACTAATATCATGGGAGCCTCAAAAATATGCTTCAGGCTCTTCCTTGAAAGTTACACAACAAAATAACAGTTAATAATCTACAATAATAATAATTAATAATCAATCCTTATTTGAAATGTGTAAATTCAGTCATTCAGTCCAATCCTGGATGTTTTTTAAACATATGGCAACTAGAACAGTTTCTAATTGTAAGTACAGTGACAGGCATGCTCAGCAAACACTAAATTCCAAATTCAAAAGGACAGAAGACCTTGTGCACTTTGCTGGCACAGCTGATGACAGGCTTCTGTCCAAAATGTCCATATATATATGCGTGTGTGTCTGTGTGTGTGTGTAACCCTCAAGGAGCCTACCTAAGCTCTGCCTGACCGCACAGATACATATGAGTATACGAGTTGGGAGTAAGTTTTATAGGATTTTAGAGAAAAGTATGACATATTGGGGAAAGACATTTTTGTCAGAATATCTGCACATTTTAAAACTTAATGTATCAGAAATGATTGTGTCACTCTGCAGGAAGGAAGGACAGAAGACCATGTAACGGTTAGTGACATCTGCTGCAAAAGAGGGGTACGCTATCTCTCTCTCATACACACACACACACACACACACACACACACACACACACACACACACTTGACACAGAAAAGGGCATGTCATTCTAACCCAGTCATTTCACATTGCTGAGAACACACTTTTCACGTCATACAAGTATTGTTCCTCACCACCTGTCTTATTTCAAGCAATGAGCAGAGATTAAGACCAAATAAGCAACTGTTACTGCACACAATATATTTTATAAATTAATGTATCCATTGTCAACAAAAGCACACCCATGACTCCTTTATATGTGTATTTACATCACTCCTTTATATTCAGTTGTGGGAACTTCAAGCACCAGGCCCTTCCAGAGTGCTACAGCAGTGCATTATCAGGGTAAATAACTGAATTACAATGGATTTTACAGTAAATTGTTCATATACATTTTTATTTATAAATCTGTCTATTATGGCTTTACAGCTTTGGCTACACAGCTATAGACAATTTCCAGGGTGTTAGAAACACATTTATTCAGTAGGACAGGAGCATGCCGTGTAACAAGAACGACTCTCCTTCTCCAAATGGAACCTCACAAACGAGCAGAGTCTCTTTTATTAGAACACAGGCAAGATATAAGTGGGGCACTACTGATTCTTCTCACATTTCAGGGGTAATAAGCACATGCAGTTTTATTTGAAACTGTTCCAAAGAGGTACTATAAGGCAGTAATTCTCAATCCTATTTTTGAGTCCCACAGCACAGCACGTTTTAGATTTCTCCCTTATCCAACAATTCAGGCTCGACACTTGATGAGTTGACTGGGTCAGTAGAGTTGACTGGGTCAGTAGAGTTGACTTGGCTGATGTAGAATTATGCCACTTGGGAACTGATGATGGATGAAAAAATCATAGTACATATATTTTAGAAGATCTCACACAGTATCATAAAACATTGATTCACAATGATGGATGTGGGTCTCCACATATTCAATAGAGGAACCTCCTGAAGCCACAGGGATTTAAGTAACTCTGACTTGAATTTTCTGTGGGGTGACCTGCACTGCACAACCAATTGAGCTGCCTGAATAACTGAATATCTTCATCAGAATACTCTCAAGATCTATAAGATCTTTAGCAAATTTTACAGATTCAAATCAACTATTTTTGGTGGGGGGTTATTTGTTTTTGTACTAAATATCTGTACTTATCTCACTAACTGGGCAAACAGTAGGGAATACATTCTCTTGTAGTTGGACTATTACACAATTACACACTTTTTCTGGTATAACATTTTGCGATCTTACAAACTTGCTTTAGTATACAGTGCACAACACATCACATGCTGTTATCTACAGCAGTGTGATATTAGGCAGCACTCAGTTACTGCACTTCTGTTCAGGTTTGCTTTCAACACTGCCTGAGCACTTTAGCCAATCCACCTCCAACAGATGCACTCACCCACGTGAAGCTCTCGTTCTCACAGCTTCACATTACTTCTGTGCACAGGCCAGTAAATCAATCACTGTCATCTGGTCAATCACAAGCCCCTGTGCTGAAAGATTGCACTGGTTTTTAAAGTGTATTATTCATGTTCTAATAGCTTCTAATGTCAACTCTTTTCCTACCCTAGAAACTGACATGAAAAATGGCCTGTTAAGAACTTACTCAAAAATGTGGTTATTATTAACTTCCTTTTGTAAAGGAATGAGTAATGAAAGGAGTAGAGAGACAGGCATTAATCAAATGTTGTCGCAAATTACTTCTGAACCAACCCCAAATGACCCTGATAGATTTGATATCAGAGTCAGTTCCAATTAGGTTTTAGGCCAAACAAGTTCCTTGGTGTGTGCAAAACACAAAACTCTGTTTATCATAAACCATCTTGAAGGATTCTTGACATTTATAAAAAATACAGTAGAAATTTGCTGCAAGGAACGACTGGGGTGTTTACAAATTAACAGGTCTAAGCTATGCAGGTGTAGGTATCACTGACATTTCACTTATGTACATGTAAACTTTTATATGGCAATCTGTGACATTTGACCTTATGACTTAAAAGCTTCCACTCAGAGTTAAGAATCAGAGAATCTTTTATTGCCAGAGGCTTCCAATAAGATTTATCTGTAACACTGACTTCTGAAGGTTATATATATATAAACAATCTGCAATATCTACATGATATCAAGGACTAATTCTTAGTGCTTTATGTGGATAAGCAGATATTCATAGTCATACTTTAGTACGTAAATGTTGTGAGAGTTCCTTTCTAAAAGACAGCCAGTGTGTTATTACCTAATTAAATAAGATAATGGTTCATATGAGCAGTGAGGCCTCACTTAAGCTCACTGAAGAATAACTGTGCTCTCCTGATCGCCTGCATTCTGACAGGACCTCATTCAAGCATGCTTGTGATTACAAGTAACACGTTCAGAAGGGAGAAGCACTCAAAGTGTAGAAGCACTCAAAATGAAGAAGCACTCAAAGTGTAGAAGCCCAAATACTCTGAAGCATCAAGAAACTCCCACTTCATCAAAAGCTTCTGGGTGTTATTATTATGAGCCTACTGCACTCAACACTTCCTGAGATTAAACAGACTTAGAGTTTTTCTCCAAGGTTCATTTGCACTCTTCATTACAAAAACTGTCAAGGTGATTGACTCTGACCTACACCAACTGGCTGAGGACAACGAAGTCTATAAAGCTGTCCTCTATTCTGGCTGCTATTCTTTCTAATAGTGTCTCACTGAGGAAGAATCAAGTATACATCACTACCTAAAACAAAGACTGCATAGACATCTCTGCAGTGACTTGTATTTAAACTGCTACAGAATACTGATCAGATATCTGTAGTAACAGATGCAGCAATAATGCAGAATTCTGTATTTCTGATATTGTCAAGCATCAGAGATGAAAAAATGAGTGTAAAATGTCAGTAACAATCAATCTTAACATAGTAACATAATCCACAGCAAATGTACCTATACTACAAAAGCATGGACAAGCATGTACCATGGAATGAGTCTTTCCATTCAAATCATTCAAAAAAGTGTTGGAATGTTGGGATGGATAGATGAATCTATGAAATCACCGGTCTAGAGATATGGAGAAATGGATGGAGCTTATGTGACTACTAGTAGAAATACGACTATTATCGTAGACTATTGTGCAGTTAACTAAAATCTCACAAAATATTCTTAACTGCTGCAATGGGAGAAACGAATGGAGAAAAAGTATGAGATGCTTCATTGAAAAAATGAATGGAGAAAAAGTATGAGATGGCTTCATTGAAGAAACAAATGGAGCAAAAGTATGAGATGGCTTCATTGAAGAAACAAATGGAGCAAAAGTATGAGATGCTTCATTGAAGACAGTCTCGTTTGGTTGCTAGTGCAAGATGCCAGAAAATGTCAGAGAAATTTCACAGATATCAGTGAAATCAAATTCCTTATCCAGAACTAAAAGACCTGAAGCCCAACAACACAATCTACAACATTTTGTCCTTAAGTGCATTGCATACGAATTAAGACAAACTATCTAAGCATGAAAATTAGCTAGCATATTAGCAGTGTAGACACAACCCAAGAATTTAAATATATTCCACTGTTTTCTTTGTGGTTCTTTCTGAACAAGCTGTGTGATAAAATAAACACAGGATGACGGTCTTTATTGTCATTTACAATTCGTGTATGTAGCGTCATTAATGAAGATAAACGAGAGATTTTCAGGAGAAACATGGCGTCAGACATCACTATGAATAGAAGTGCAGGTAGTGTACCAGGGACAAAAGGGCAGCATGGCACATTCATTACCTGTCCAAGTCATAAGCATTGTCCCACCGAGGACAATTCAAGGTGGAAAAACAACCCCATATATGACCAGCCAACGGAGGATTTATAACACCTTATATAATTTAAGTCCCAAAAATAAATTATGATTAATCTTTTAAAATCTAAGAAAAGTTGATGATTCCAGGCCAACTATTCTTACTTTTTGTACCTGCATACCTTTCATTACTTAATACACAATACGTTTTTAGATTAATATTTTTTGTTTTTTCATATGAACAAACAAACTACATCCTAACTATAATAAAACACAACGGTAAAATAAAAACTGAAAAATATCCCTTACGAGAAAAATGCGTTTAATCTTCCTCGTTATTAAAGCGAGACACACAAGAAGGGAGGTTACATCATACACTGATGTTGTAATATGACAGATGGAGTCGTCTGATTAGCAGCAGGTTAAAAAAAATTGCGACATACAAAACATGTCGTATAAGCGGTACTTTTTGCAGTTAAACTAAATCGATTCTGCCCGACGTACTACTGTCTTTGCAGTTCACTGTGACCGCGCACTGATGTGTAATTACATGTAACTGCGGCAAGACTGCATGAGAACACAGTGGCTGCATCCATTTATATAACATTCCCATTAGAAAAACGTATCGGTTTAAAGACACAAGAGACACTGACAACCGTTAATAAAACATTTATGAAAAAATATCAACCAAAACACCTTAAAGAATAAAGCCATTTCTATGGAGAGAGTAACTCCAGTGAAAATGTAACCGTCATTGTGCTTCTGAGCTTTCAAAAATAAACGGAACTTTATAAGTTTGACAAGACCGATAATCCAGGTACCGTGCAAAACCAAGAGTGTGTAAATGCCTGTCGCCTCAAAGGTAATAGTTAATCACCTTTCTAATAACCTAAATGTATTTAATAATCAATATAAATGGGGTAGGGTTAAGACTTGGAACAATGCACGTTACACTCCAATATTATATCATATTTCCTCAGGCTTTAAGTGATACGACGGCGTACTACTTGTATGGGTAGACTTCAAAGTTCAGAATACCGTTCTTTTAAGATGTAGGAAAAGCTCGACATTTTTCACGTTTCGATTAACCTTACAGCACACAAAGTGCACTCGCCAAAGCCCGCTCAAAGACCTACACACCCATCTCTCTTGATCTAAATATAATGCTGATCTTACCGTCTAAATCCCTGAAAAGAGGATGGCCACGACATCCGCGATTTTTTGAGACCCGGTCGGTGACCTGTATCCACAGCATAGGTTCGATCCATTTCCCTTGGTTTCAGGTATCTCTCGGTGTCGGTATTGCCTCGCTCCCTTTCGCCGCTGTGCTTGCTCGCTCTGAGCCGATAGGTGTACCGAAGTCGGTGAGGCGGCTGCCGGTGCTGTTGCCTCCACAAATGTTTAAGAGCGCTTGCATTTCCAGTGTGACCGGAGGTGCTGCCAGCGCAGGGGGTTGTCACAGTCCAGCTAGGGGCATCCGTCTGAAGCAGCCTCTGTACGACTTCAGCATTTACGATGATGTATAAAAATGATCTATAAAATTACTAGTAGTAAAATAAAATTAATATCTAAGATGACACAACTGGAGGTCATAGTAAGCTATGTCTAACTTAGCATAGCCTAATTCGTTTGACTTTTTCTTAGTCATCGAACAAACCCCCCACTCCATTTGCTGTTATACATTCTGCCTTCATCATCAGATCATATTTATAAGAAGCCCAAGTTATTCTCTGTTGTGATGGCTCGCTATGGCCATTTCACTGAAGCTACTGTCTAAACATACATACAACCCATGACATTTCTATAAGTAAGTCTGTCCTGAAATACCAGTTCAGTTAAAGAAAAGGCTGATTACTAATAAGGTTTGTAATTTGGATACTAACTTTCAGTCAGTACAAACTGATTACAGTTGGTAAACAAATATTGTTTGATTACTTTTTTATGTACTTTTCATGAGTTGTTTTAAACGTTATAGTTCTAACATTTTTCTGTTTTATTTACATGTTAACATGGATTGCCAACACTAGACTAGACCTGGTAGTCTAGTAATAAAACAGAAAATGTCCCAGTGCCACCTGTGGATGAGTATCCAAATCCACCCAGCCACTCCATCTACTCCAATGGATGCAGAAACAGCTCATCCACACTAGACCCACTAGAGCAGCTGGGACTCCCACATCTATACTGAAGTGGCTAGGAAACATAACATACTGAAGCATGGACTGTTTTACTAGCTGGCCTGCCCAAAAAGTATGGCTTCCCACTTCCATTAATGTTTCTTCCTAATTCCTCCCTGGGAGTTTTCCTTGCCACTGTTGCCTCTGGCTTGCTTATAAGGAAACTGGACCCATGAATTTGTAAAGCTGCCTTGTGACAAACTGAGTTGTTAAAAGCACTGCATGAATAAATTTGACTTGATACAGTATGCCTGAGAAATATAGAGCGAAAGACATGCTAAAATACTCACTTTTCACACTTTTGAATAGGGAAAACTAGTAATAGCTCATTAATTAAAATACCTGTCAGTGTCACAGTCAGAGAAACTGAATAAGGTAAGACCATTTTGGTTTCACCAGAGAAAAAACATTGAGTCTGAAAAATATATATACTGTACAGTCCCCCAAGGTCTGAAACAGAAGGAGAGATTGCTATGTGTTTTGCTTCAGGCTGCTACTAACTTATGAATCTTTCTGAATTTATTTCACAGTCAAACAAAAGTCACTATAACTGACACAGCTGCTTTCTAAAAAGCATTATGCATTTTCTGCAATTTCTTATTTTAGACAACACCTGGATGGCGTCAACGCAGATGTCCCTTCACTGTTTGTGGACTTTAACTCTGTCTTCAATACAATCATCCATGATGTTCTCATGGATAAATTAAGGCAGGCCATTGTTCCCCCTCCAGTCTGCTCCTAGATCGAAAACTTCCTGTCCAACAGGAAACAAGTATGTCAACACAATAAAATGGAGATGACCATTGTAGGAAGCCAAGCTCTCTGGTGCCACTTATGGCATTTACGGTTCCACAACCAGTAATCGAAGTCTTACAAATTCCTGGACACCACTATTCAGCAGAATCGGAAATGGAATAGACACAGTACTGCACTCATGAAGAAGGTCAAGCAGCACCTTTATTTCCTGTAACGGCTCAAGAAACTTGGGATTGCCTGAAGCACTGCTGATCCAGCTCTACATTGCTATAACATAATCCATCATCACTTTCTCCATCTATGTCTGGTTCGGCTTTGCATCTTCACACATCAAAATGTGCGATGTAAGAGAAAATTATCGACTGCCTGTTCCCCATGTTCAAAGATCTTTACTCAGCTATGACAAGGAAGAGGGCAGGGAAAATGATATCTAACTCCATACACCCCAGTTGCTCTCTCTTCCAGTGTCTCCCATCTCAGGGGAGACCAACAGCAAGAGTGCCAAAGACACAGACAAACTGCCAGTTCTGCAGCTTTTTTCCCCTGCAATCTTGTAATATTCCTAAACAAGGACAATGCAACTCAGTGCATTTAGGCATGTGCACATGGTCAAGACGAACTGCTGAAGTTCAAACCAAGCATCAGAAAGGGTAAGAAAGATTATTTATATGACTTTGAATGTGCTTGTGCTAGACAGGCTGGTCTCAGTATTTCAGAAACTGCTGATCCACTGAGATTTTCACGCAAAACCATCTCTAGGGTTTACAGAGAAAAGAAAAAAGAAAAATCCAAAAAATAAAAAATATCCAGTGAGCGGCAGTTCTCAGGGTGAAAATGCCATGTTGATCCCAGAGCAGAATGGTCAAACTGGCTTGAGGTGATAAAAACGCAACAGTAACTCAAATAACCACCTTGAAACAGATGGGCTATAGCTGCAGAAAACCATATCAGGTGCCACTTCTGTCAGCTAAGAACAGGCTCCTGAGGCTAATATTTGCAAACAGACTTAGATCTTCACTGTTTGCTGATCATAGCTGGGATTGTTTTTCCACCATGAATTGTCCTCAACAGAACAAAACTTGTGACATAGAAGTGTAATGCAGATTCACTAAAATTGAAACACATTCACTAAAATTGAATGATAGGTGGTTGAAAAAAACGCTGCCTGGTCTGATGAGCGGATGCTAAGGTCAGAGTTTGACATAGCATGAAAACATGGATCCATCCTGACTTGGATCAATGGGTTAGGCTGGTGCATAGTTGTGTAATGGTGTGAGGGATAATTGCTTGGCACCAAGTGAATACCAGCTGAGCATTTTTGTGACCATGTCCATCCATTTATGACTACAGTGTGCCATCTTCTGATGGATCCTTCCAGCAAGATAATGTGCCATCACAAAGCTCAAATAATCTCAAACTGGTTTCTTGAACATGCTAATGAGCTCAATATACTCAAATGGCTTCAGTAGTCACCAGATCCATTCCAATAGAGCATCTTTGGGATGTGGTAGAACCTGTGATTTGCATCATGGATGTGCAGCCAGCAAATCTGCAACAACTAGGTTATACTATAATGTCAATACGGGCCTAGAAAATCTCCGAGGTATGTTTCCAGCACCAGGTTGACTCTGTGCCATGAAGAATTAAGGAAGTTCTGAAGGGTCATTCAACCCAGTACTAAAAAGGTATGTAATAAAGTCACCAGTGATTATGTAAAAGTTTGTGTGTGTGTGTGTGTGTATGTGTGTGTGTATACACTGACCCCTGTCCACCACCTAAAGCGCCTACAGTGGGCATGTGAGCATCAAAATGGAGGAAGGCAGCCCGGTCCCCATGTGTACAGCTCAAGTGTGCTGGCCAGTGTGTGTGTGTGTGTGTGTGTGTGTGTGTGTGTGTGTGTGTCACTTACCTGGGGTAGAGATGGCACCAGGATGCACTATACGAAGAAGGCAAGCTGGCAGAGGCAGTGGACAAAGTTCTGCTGGGAAACCTTGGGCTCTAGGATTCATATGGATGTTGCTTTGCTATGTACCTTCCACTTAAACATTGTTGAAGATCAAGCACACCCCTCCATGGCAATACTATTCCCTAATGGCAGTGGCATCTCAAACATTGTTCAGGAATGGTTTGAGGAACATCATAAAAAGTTAATGGTGTTGCCTTGGCGCAGATCTTATTCCGATCGAGCATCTATGGGATGTGTTGGAAAAATAAGTCCAATCCATGGAGGCCCCACCTTGAAAGTTACAAGACTTAAAGAATCTGCTGCTACTGTCTTGGTGCCAGATACCACAGGTTTGCTTCAGAGGTCTTGGGGAGTCCATGCCTGGGTCAGATGGGTCAGAGCTATTTTGATGGCATGAGGGTTACCTACTCAATATTAGGCAGGTAGTTTTAATGTTATGGATGATCATACTTATCCATTGCTCATCTTTCAGCCAAATGTACTGTATACCGTATATTATGTACTACAGTGCTTGATTTTGCACTGGACTTGTTTTGCACCATACATCTTTAATAAGTACTTGTAGAGTTATTTATGCATTATTTATGTGTATATGGAAAAACATATTCTATTTTTGTTTGCTCTAATTCTATGTGTGACATCTGCAATAAAAGATTTCCTTGTACATCTGATATTTGGTGAATATTCTGATTCTGATTCAGAAGTTTTCTATTCTGATTCTGAAAATGTACTGTGGGTCTGTATTGGCAAAGAAAGTCAAAAGGGTTGCTGACCTAAGGTTTCCGGTACTGGCTATACTGATTACAGGAATTTTATTTATCAGTTATCACCATATGGTTATAAAAAGAACAGGTGCTGAAACAGCACTCTAGCTTTTCAATAGGACATCTTATGAAGGATTACCTCCTTCATCATAGACAGGAAACATTTCATTACCCTCTCAGGTCATACCTCTTCTACGTCTATTCTTTTTCAGGTGGTCCTTCAAGGTTCTGTCCTTGGACACCTGCAATTTATTATCTATATCCTTGCACTTGGTCATATCATGTATCGCTTTGAACTGGATTTTCACTTATACATGGTTGACACTCAGATTTACTATAGGATTAATTCCATTAATAACCCAACTGGAATCTTTTCTATCAGAAATCAAATGCTGGCTGAAATGTTATTTTCACATGTTAAAGAGTGATAAGACTAAGCTCATTTGTCTCTAAATCAGCTCATAGGCAAACTGGTTCAATACTTCTTTCAGTTGTATTGTTGTTCTGTGATGTTGTAACTGTTTCCCCTTCCCACCTGGTTCTTCCCCTTCCAAATTTGGTGTCATCCTTGATTCATCTCTCACATTCAAAGTGGAAGCTAATGCTGTTCTTAAAATGTCTTTCTTCCACTTGAGCAAAGATTAGATCATTCCTCTGCCACTAAGTTTCATATTCATGTCTTCATTTCTACCCACCTTGAATATCTCAACTACCCAGTATTAACTCTTCCTTACTTCACAAACTGCAAATGGTTCAGAATTGAACTGCTCATCTTTTTTATTCTTTTGTCTCAGCACATCACCTCCATTTTATGTAATCTCCACAGGCTTCTAAATATCACATTCATGTCAGCATTCTCCTTCTCTCATTCAGGGCGCTTAACAAGCTTGCTCCTCATCTCTCTGCTCTCCCCTAGACTCACCCATGATCTCAGGTCTTCCAAGGTTTGTCTGTTAGCTCGAACATCCTCTATCCTCCACTCTTTTGGTCATTGAGCCTTGTCTCTGATTGCTCCCCGTCTAGGGGGGGGGGGGGGGGGGGGGGGGGGGGGGGGGGGGGGGGGGGGGGGGGGGGGG
>JAOYMR010000014.1:14368928-14407225 GCA_025802075.1 Tenebrosternarchus preto
TTTCCTGTTCTTATTTACCCTAATAATCATATTTTATTTCTATAAAAACCTACTTCCCTTCGCATACAACCCATAGTTAAAGAATCCTTTTTTTAATACTAGTAGTACCTTTTTTACACTTTAAGCCCATCCCACCCCACACCACCAACGCAACTATGCCCCCAATCAAAACCCCGAACCCCCCCCCCCAAGCCCCAAACCACCTCACCTGGAGCAAATTTGACTCCAAACCACCATGTGAATGGCATGATTGAGTGATGGTAGACATGGAGGAAGGTCACTTGGCTGTTCTTTTTCCTCAGGACAAAGAAAACCTAGCAGTAAAAAGGAGACCCAAGTTCACCTTAAATCAGCATAACAAGCTCAGTGTTTAAAAGTAACACGTTAGCAAAACACAGGACTTACAGTATCCAACATCTCCACAAACTTGGAAAAGTAGTATAGCCAGCAAGTCCAGGCCATCTAAACAAGTAAACAGAAGCAGTGCGACAAGGAATTAAGTGGATTAGTATTCCAATACTGTAATATCAAAAGGGAATAGGTCTCCTCTTACCCTGAGAGCCTGAGCAGAGCTAGAATAGTCCACAAGATCACACCTGTACGAGTATCCATTGGCCCAGCCAGACATGAGAAACTGGAAGTGGAAACGGGAAAAGAAAAATAAAGTGTAAAGGGGGTGGGGGTGGGAAGACTCCATCAACTCAATGGCATATGTAAAGCCCCACCCCGACTTGTTTGAGATGTCTCAAGCACTTGACCCCTCCCATTGCATTTGTTTAAGGGGGGGGGGCTGTGTGTTCTTGACCATTGGACAATTGCCTGTAATCAAATCAAGACCATCTAGCTCAAGTCTGTTAGAACTTAAATCAGAGGCCACGCCAAGCAAAATGGACTGGTTACCAACCTCATAAATCATGTAGACTGAGAATGCGACTATACTAAAGTTGTAGATTATCATGGGCCTCTTGAGGTCAAAAGGTTTACGGTTTTCCATCAAACGAGGTCCCAGTGTTGTGACGAAGTAGATGTAGAACAGGATAATCACTGCCTGAGGAAATGGGGAGGACATAAACAGCCAGTCCTCAACTCTGGGGTCTACACAACAAAGGGAGGGGGAAAAAAAAAAAAAAAAGTTTACAGAATTCAGGTCAGTTATTTTGACTGCTTTTATCCTGGTATTCAAATCAATGCCATCACCACAAAGCTAGTATAAACTTCTTTCTGGAAAGTCATTCATTTTTAAACACTTCTTGGTGCAGCATTTTTGGAGTGGGTGTATCTCTGAGGCACCAAGCATTAACTAGCTGGGCAACATCAGCCTCGCCCCTTTCTCTCACACTGATGAAATAGTGTCACAAGTGTTGCTGGTTTTATTTTATGCTCTCCTGTGTCTGTGAGAGCATATCCTACATGGTCCCAGCTCATCCATGTAGAACGTCACAGAACAGGGCTGACTGAGCCCAAGTAACAAGAGACACTCACCTGCTTCTTTCATCCATTCGTCATATAGTAATGCAGCGCTTGAGGTCAGTCGGTTGAAGGCCATTTTTTTTAGATTCCTTTGAGGAGAGAGAAGCCTTTAAATTAAAAACCAGTTATTCCACCTCATATTTATTTGGTTTTGACACAACAACCAGGGATTCTTGAGATTACAGAGATCTCACGGTTTCACATTCTTTGAAACCAGAAGGCCCACACCATCAGCGTGGAAGATTCCTCCTTCCACCCACTTTCCCCACTCAGAACAAAGCTGTGTGTGTCGATGGGTAGGGGTAATGCAAATCGAGGATACTAACATCACAGAAACACAAAAACGAAGTTTTGCTCAAAAAGCGTTGACAAAAGTAGTATATACCCCGTTACCAACTGAAAAAATATGAAAGCAAATAAACTAGGCTGGCCTGTGACTAGTTTACACAGAAGACTTATTTATCTAGGCGCCCCATCACATTCGACACTTCCGAGGATATAATGAGCGCGCTATGACCGCTCCCAACGGCGTCAGGTTAAGTAACTCATCCATCAAAGTTGAAATATGTAACCGAAATGGCAGTTAATAGCACAAACGTGTCAGGACACTAAAGCAAAAGAGCAAACGACTCGCTGCTTGTGACACCATTACATGGAAAGACATTTTAAACCGTAATGAAGTATCCCAAATACTTTAGACATCTTACCCGACGAATAGCAGCCGTTTAAACGCTTGCAAACATCGAGCAACTAACTTGAGGATAAAATCTGTTATAGACAAACGTTCAAAAAGTAACAAACCTTGTCGCCTTCTCCTGTCCTGTGTTTGACGATCAAGCTTCGTCAAGTCTTCGTTCTCTAGATAACAGGTGGCACTTAACCACGACAAGAACCTACTCTACTTATCATCCACCTGTATTGTGTCTCCGCCCACAATTTGATACATGGGCGTGAGCTATAGAAGCTTCCGGAATTTTAACCGAAACTCTCCTCTGCGCTCTCAATGGTTTTCTGTGCTGCGTGAAGAAACACGGTTGCATAGGTCTGAAGCGTTGTGCTCAAGTAACAAATATTGTCTGAATTTCAAGATTAAAAATATATGCTTTAGGCATATGAGTTTAGTTTATATAGTTTTGTGAGAATAAAGTACCTTACAATAAAATTATTTCTAAAACCTTTTGGCTCATGAAAACGTATTAAATAAATTATTTAGTGAAAGGTTATATGGCTGGCTGTAGCTGTCGTTGGAAATGAGAGTCTATAATGATGTTCCTCTGAAGAGAGGTTTTAAAAAAACAATAGGAAACAGTGTTGTGTTTGGGTGTGAGAAGTTGTATGAATACAGAAAGGGAGAGCAAATGTGTGCTCCTTGATATTCGAATGAAAAAGAAACTGAAGTTTGAATTAGGCCTACTTTCCATTCTGACCCCTCAGTATAATAGGTTTCATGCAATTTACACCTAAATGTAAGCTAATGAAAACATATCAAGGCCATTTAGGATCATGCATCATGCTCTCTTATAGAAATATTTGAAAGAACTGATGGGTGCAAAGAAAATGTCTTAGCAACCACCTGGCCATAAAGTAATTTATGTCAGTGTGTATTTATTGATTTTTCATCTTGCGTACAGTTGTTACAGAAGCATTTATTGCCAGAAATTGTCCCAGTGCTGCCAGAACTGATGGCTGCCATATCCATCCAGCCATTGCTCTTCCTGGTGAAGAAACAGCTCATCCACCCTAGACCAACTTGAGCAGCTGGGACTCCCACAGCTACGCTGAAATGGCTACTTGGACTAAGCCAAATATAACAAATCATGGACTGTTTATTAGCTGGGTCACTCGAGGAGGACGGGTTCCCTCTTGAGTTTCGGTCTTCCCAAAGTTTCCTTCCTCAGTTGTACCCAGGGAGTTTTTCTTCGGTTCTACTCAGGGAGTTTTTCCACAGTTCTACTCAGGGAGTTTTTCCTTGCCACTGTCGCCTGTGGTTTGTTCATTAGGGATCTGGACCCATACATTTCTGGAGCTGCTTTGTAACAGCTTGTGTTGTAGAAGGTGCTGTATAAATAAATGTGACTTGACTTATGGTGGCAGGTAGAGCATAGATGTTTTTACCACCCAAAATATTGGTTTCCACATAAGATGGAAAACATTTTCACACCTGTAATTGCAGTTGTGTACAAAGAAGTACAAAATGAATCAATTTAAATATAAATGGAACATTTAAACATTACCCAAAGATGAGATGGATAGATGAATACTTGTGTTATGACAAACACTTCCGTTTGGGTTCCCCCCCCCCCCCCCCTTACATTTTTGATTATGATATCAGTAAACTTAGGCAATAGCTGATGGCTTTTGTCACGATAACATTCCAAACAATTTGGAGATATACATGTATGTATTTAATAATGAGTTTTTTTTCTTAAATGTGCAATAAACCACATAACCACATATCACATTGTATGTGGCATTAACCACATACTGCACTTTGCTTCCATCTAAATTAGTAAATGCAATTTTTTAATGATGATTCTAAAAAACACAAGACTAAAGCTCAAAAAGCATATAGAATCCTGTCAATGAGAATGTAATGTTGGAATGTTATCTGACAAAGAACTTTCAGACTGGGTGTTGGTGTTCTAGGCACATAAACCAGTCCATCGAGCTCTGTAAGACCAATGCCAGGTTCTCTTCATAACTCTATGACATGTAGCTCTTATCAAACACAAAGTCAGTTGCATTGAAAAGGCGGAGACATCTGAACAGATATACAGTCTGAAAAATTCCAGTGCATTCTATTCCTTTAGCTATTTGGAGTATCTGAAGATAGGACTTTTATTTAAATCTATGTTAAAATTAAGTACTTATTATGACGACAATCTCCTGTCTGCACTATTTACAAGTCCCTCTGGATAAAATGTACAAAATGATTCAATTGAAATATAAATGTAACATTTAGACATTGCACAAAGATGAGATATTATGTTTCAAATAATTATTCCATGGGTTTTGTATACAGATAAGACTGACAATTTTGGGACTAGTTTGGGCTGGTTTACCCTGACAAAACTGAAGTGTTATCATAGGAAAAGTCCAGATGATACACCAGTATAAATGATGATTACTTGATGGCTAGAATTAATTGATCTAGTTAAATGCAGTCATTTATACTGTATGTATGTTACTTGTAAAATGTACAGAGTGGCAATAACTAAAAAGATACAGGGAAGGGTTTTTGTCTGTGATACATGAGAAAAGCATGCAGACTGGTAAAGCAGGACCAGCTGGTCACAGTAGTACATTCTCTAAATTGTGTTCTCTCTCTCTCTCTCTCTCTCTCTCTCTCTCTCTCTCTCTCTCTCTTTCTCTCTCTCTCTCTCTCTCTCACACACACACACACTTGCTCTCTCTCACTCTCTCTGTCTCTCTCTCTCTCTCACACACACACACACTTGCTCTCTCTCACTCTCTGTCTTTCTCTCTCTCTCTCTCTCTCGCTCTCATACACACATACACACACACACACACACACACACACACACACATACAATATGACATTCAGTTCTGCAGGTAACATCTCGTACATCTCTCAGCTGACCATTGTGAAGGAGCTGGCAGTATCACATTGCCCTTAATGATTCTACAGTAGGATTGCCACAAATGTAACTCATATTCATATTTGGAACAATTCTTTTAACCCTCCATTTCAAATCAGACCATGGTGTGAGATGTGGAGTTACTTATAAGAAATTGTTGTAAGAAATAGCTTTTTTGTGTCGAGTTTGCTATAGTGCTGGCTACATTCCATTAAGCAAAGTAGCATTACAAGCATAGCTAAAATGGGCTTGTACAGCAACATTTTCAGTTATATGCAGCCTTAAGATACACAAAAAGAAAAAAAAAACTATATTGGCATTTTTTACATGCCGTAGTAAAAGCTAACCAGCCCTGTGGCAACACAGTACAGTAATTATTCTTTGAAAATGCAAGTTCTGTAAATATAATAGTCACGTCACTTTAGAACTGTCCCCATCTGAGCCTGACCTTTACTCCTATTCTCCACATAAAGGGAATAAGCATGTAAGGGCAATGTGAGTGCAATGCGTGATCTAGAGCATTTATTTTTACTATAGTAAAAATAAATTCCAACAGCTGTATAGTTTGTCCACTAGAGGGCGGCCCACACATGTTTTGAGAAACTCCCGCATTTGCGTGTAATTGCAATAACGAGGCTACGTAAGCCGGTGAAAGACCGACTACTGGTTTTCTTTTAACCCTCACTTTGCACCTGTGCCGACAATATGCTGATACGCGCTTTCGCGCGGCTGGATTTGCTTCGTCATTTGTTGCGCAGATGCTACTTTTTCAGCAAGGGTTACATTCTGGAAGGATATTAAATCAGCGAACTGCTGTACCTCTTCCGATTAGTTTCGCTTGTTATCCCTCTACTGTGTACAACCTCGTTATAAAAGACACTGAGTGGATTTACAACGCGCTGTTCTCTAAAATCACACCTACCGAAATATTTCTTGTAGCAAAGGTGTTTCTAACGATGAACAAAATACCTAGTCTTCACGGAAAAGAGTCGCGTGTGCGTTGACGTCTGTCTTTTTGACAGCGTAACTTTGGTTCTTCAGACACGCAGAAGGTTCTTCAAACGTAAACAGTCATGTTGAGGGACGGTGGAATATATGCGGGGAGGAAAAGAAAGAAACCCGTTCAGAAGATGTAAGGCATTTAATATCTGAATCGTTAAGTTTTAAATAAAGAAGGCACGTTAAAGTAACCATTATTGTTTTGTAATCGTCTACTTTTGTGCACAAGTTACTACGTACGTTAAAAATAGTCCACATACAAAATTTTCCACTTTCCTTTAACTTAATACCATATCTGTATACATCATGCAGAACAGGTGAGAAAAAGTTAGCATTAAAGTAGCCTGCAGTAAATTTAATGTGCAATTCCGGTATTATAGCATGTTATTTACAGAAGATTTCTTAGCTGAAGCTTTTTTCTTTTTCTTTTCTTTTTTCTTTTCTTTTTTTTTTTTTTTACAATAAACGGTGATTTAACTATGGTTGCATAACATCACATTATATGAATGCTCAGATGACTTGCCATTTGTCTCAAAAATAGGCCATAGAAGAACTTTCCCTCCCATTTAGCAGACAAGTTCAAACCTGCTTCAGAAAAGTCGTTCTGTTGTGATAATTTAATATGGTTTCATTGCTCCTTTTCATCAGGAGGGTTGAAATAAAAAAGACATTTTGCTAATAGGGGGCAGCTTTGGTTAAGCTGGTCTGTTAAGGCAATGTGTCAAAACGTTGCTTTGTTGGGGCTAAAGGCAACATTCTCATGCCATCTTGCCCTTCCTAATGCCCTACCTACAGTGTATACTTGTGCCACCATACCATAGCAACAAGCATACTGTACAAAGTCTGTCTTTCTTGACAGTTAACGCACGTAAATATAAACAAAAGCATGTTCTGTGCTCTATCCTGTGGCAGAGAAAAGTCTGCTGGTCACGACAATGTGAAGTCGAACCCTTCGAAACGACACCGGGATCGACTCAACGGCGAGTTGACCAAGCTAGCCGCCCTCCTGCCCTTCTCTGAGGACGTGAGCGAGCGTCTGGACAAGCTGTCTGTGCTGCGCCTCAGCGTGGGTTACCTCAGGGTCAACAAATTCCTCCGTGGTGAGTCTCCCAAGGCGTGGTCTGGCCACGTCACATTTCGAACCCCCGGATGGTCTGAACGGCAATTGCCTCACCAAACTGAGCTGAGTCAGAAATAACTTCCAGGGGACGTTATAGAGAAGTTGTTTTGTGCTGTCATTGCTTGTCACATGTACCACACTGTTGCTTACAGATGAGTAGAGTTCAGAGGAAATGGTTCCAACGTGCATTGGGTGCACAACCGATGAGATTCTAGAGGCAGGCAGAACTCTGGATGAGGGTAAAACGAGTGGGAACCAACAGCTGTTTATCCCAGCTGCATGTCTCAAGACTGAGTTGGGTTGGTGAGCTGTTTTCCTCATTCCTTCTTGAATGCCACTGAATCAGCAGCTGTCTTTTCAGTGATCGTAATCGAACTTTTCAACCAATCACTGACATTTTGAACTTTTCCACTGAAATTTGACCTTTCGATCACCCTGTGATTCTAAGCCCAGGTGCTATGGACCCCACACATCACACATTTGCCTTTTCCATGCACCAACATATTCGATTCAGCCCCGGATTAAGCCACTGGTTGTGCAAGATCAAAGAAGGCATCAAAGGTATAGGATCGGCAGGATCAAGCATGCAGTGCAAATCTAATGCACCAGAACCAGCTAATCAGGAGTGAGGCGTACCATAATGTGTACAGATTTGAAAGTTTGGAACAAAACTGTGCACTGGGGTAGGACCTGTTGTGGACTGCGTCTGATGTATAGAGTCATCACAGGGAAACTAAGATCGGTGTTACACTTCTGCTAGGTATCAGGAACCTATTTATAGTCTGGATAGACTTTACTTATTTTGTTTACTATTTGTACTATTTTTACTGTGATGCCTGATGTTGGCCAGAGGAGGACACCTGGGGGGGTGTGTCCTTTTTTTTATTTTTTTTTTTTGAGTCTTGGTTCTTCTCAAGGTTTCTTCCATGCTCTTAGGGAGTTTTTCTTTGTCACTGTCGTGCTTGGCTTGCTCACTGGGGGCTTGGACTTGGACATCTGTAAAGCTGCTTTGAGGCAAATTTTGACTTGACTTGACATTTTTCCATTTTTGATGAATCCAAGATTAGATGGGAAGGTGCAGTGACAGGCTGGTAGAGTGAGGCTCAGCAAAGCATGTGATGGCTCTGCTGACACATCCTGGAAGATCAAACACGAGGGCCAGCATGCATGGGGCCTGGTCTTTGCAGCACACATACTGGGTGGCCTGAACTTGATATTACTGCTGTACGTTCTGCAGTAATGCAGCTTCTCTCAGAAGTAGTGAATGCATTTGGACCATTGGACAACTTTGTGACCAGTGGTGTGTTAGTTTTAGGGACTATTAGTTCTTTGTTGGAGCGTCATTTACATGTCCAATGAGGAGAAGAGTGGTATCCGTGGTCCAAAAGATGTTTGCTGGTACTTGGCACCAAAAGGGTTAAATAAAGCAGGGCTTTGTCTCCTTCTGCTTGAGGAAAAACCTGTCCAACACGTTGGCTAATTTGCTCATTGCTGTGAAGTAGTTTGGCTTTTTCTACCTTGACAACCATTTAAATGAAAGGTAATCTCTTAGACCACCTACGTATGTGAGAGTGTGCAAGTGCCTTGCCATACGTAAACTGAAAATGAACTTCCACAGTAGCTGGAACAATGCTTACCTCATCTGCTCAATTTATGCAAACAAGCTTCAAATCTGATTTGGAGATCAGTAATGTTGCTTTTGTTGTACATTCTTTAGCCATTAAATTTTTAACCAAACCCTAATTAAGCAAGTATTAAGCACAATTAAGTGCAATGCTCAGCATGAGGGCCAATCTTCTTGGAGCCCTTCTGAAAGTGTTTGGATGGATCGGTTTGTTTTATGGGCCTTGTTTATATCTGGCTCGTTGTTTTCATGATGGCCAGGTATGTCACCTGACACCCACAGGGAGTGTAGTGTGCAGATCTCTCTCTGCCCCCAAGGTGCTGCTTGCAGAAGTGTAGTGTGCAAAGCTCTCTCTGCCCCTAAGGCGGTGCTTGCAGGTGTCTAGACAGTGTCTCATGAGCCAAAGTTGAGCGCTCGTATCCAGGAAGCTAAAACTCGTATCCAGGAAGTTAAAACTCGTCTCTCATGGCTGGGTGCTTGTATACAATTGCAATTATTCAACCCTTTGCGTGAGTGCTCTCTATCAACAAGCATCAACTTCATCCACATTCTTTTGTAGGCAGAGCCAACAGTCATTGTTCATTATAGCGATTTGCGGTACACAAATTGTCTCTCACTTGTTTATGGGGTGTTGGCAAGGATTAGTAAGGCCGCTCTAGGTGACCATAATCCTGATCACCTTTGATATGCATCTACAGCTTTTCAGAAGGGTGTGGGAATGGATGGAACACACCTCACAAAAGACCAGAATTGGACACCATGATGGAGCCAGAGTTATGTCTGAAACAGCAACAAGGAAGATCGAATCCACTGGATGTTCAGAATCAGAATCACTTTATTTCACCAAGAATGGTAGACATACAAGGGATTTGTCTTGGAGTACACACTTCTATGACATATAATATACTATACAGACCAGACAAGCACACAGTCGTGATTTTTGAAGATGCTGTCACAGTGCCGCAATATCGTTGCGTTTTCCAGCCATACCTGCCTGCTTTTCATCTATTTTTTATGATGCAAGCTTAAAATAGAAAACAGATTAGGAGGCTGTGAATAAGCCATCTTGCATGATGAGCTGTGTAACTGTTCTCCTAATAGCATGTAAATCACCATTTATAGGAGTCTTTCATACAGTAAGTTAGGCCAATCTTCCAAGATAAATCACCATGTATGGCACTGCCAAGAGTACTGCAGCCCCTTCACGCACTTATATTTACTTAATTGTTGTAACAGAAATAGATTTTCATTCTTTTTGTCAGTAAATGTCAGTAATTGTCGATTCTTGCATGATTGCTGATTCTGGTTGTTCCTGCCTGTGCTAGTTTTTGTGTAGTGTCCAGTGGTTCTGCACTGGAAAACCATGCTAGGTAGAATAACCCTGTGTAACCTAAGATGATGTGAATACATGTTTACCGCTTCCGAAGAACCCAAGAGTGCTGCTGTGGTCGGTTACTTCATTAATGTATTATGGTACAATGGTTTCTCTCATTAACAAAACAAGATTTTAATAACGAATGCTGAACCAAATATGTGGGGGGGGGGGGGGGGGTTTGTTGCTTTTGGGGTATTTTTTACGCGCTTGCCCACGTCCCGCTCTTCATTGAACCATTCAATAAGGGCGTCATACATAGAGTGAGTACAAATATGTCGTTACAAGAGAGCTAGCACAATAACACGTAGCAAAACATAGCAAGAACAACAGTCAACAAAAAAGACAGACAGACAAGCAAGCAACCCAAAAGGTGGTACAATCAGTGGTATAAATGATACACAGAATAGTCATTGTTTATGTATTCTTACTTTCTTGTAGGTTAACTCAGAGGAATGTAAACAGAAGAATATCACAATAGCCATGAATATAACATTACTACTACTACTACTACTACTACTACTAATAATAATAATAATAATAATAATAATAATACTTGTGTGTGCATAAGTGAGTATATGTGTGTGAGTTTAGGAATGTGTTTTAAGTTCTGGTAAAGGGAGATTGATTAGTTTAATGTGGTTTGGATCTACTCTAGTGTTTGGTTATAGCTCTTCTGGTTCTGATCTAAAGTATAAGAGGTTAACAAAGGGTGTCCAAATTCAATTGAATTGTTTGTGATTTAATTGTTAAATTGTGATTGTTTTGTCCTTCTAGTTCATAAGGGTGGTTGTCTTGGTGATGGTTAGTGCTACAAGTATAGTTCTAGCATTTTCTAGTATTTGGTAAATGAATGATTGATGTGTCTCCAAGTAAACAGAGGGATGGTGATAGAGGGATATGAATATTTAATCACGATGAAAGAAGGTTTACAGTCTTCTGGCAGAAATGTTGGTGTGCACTGCCTGACAGCATGGATATCTGGAGTGTTTTGTGTGCATTGTGTACAAATGTCTGTGGCAGTGAATCCCTTTTTATACATCTTATCTTATGTCCAGTGTAATGTGTTCTGTGAATTAATCTATATTGTATTAATCTATATTGTATGAGTTGTAAGTTGGTGGAAGTGCTCAGCTGGAGATGGGTGAAAGTGAGCAGTTTATGATCGAGTGAACTTTCCACCAAGCTGTCAGAGTAGTTGCGTTTGTTATAGTTTTAAAGCAATGGTGTGTTTTGAGCATTGGACTGATGAGTATCGTGTGACGTCTGATATCATATGTCGCTGCATGATGCTTTGATCTAGCCATGAATGATCTGATTAGGTTTTATCCATTTTAATATATAGAATAATTGATTAGCGAGAAAGTATTAGTCGAAATTTGGAGCTTCTAATTCACCTTTGAGTTTCCTAGAGTCTAGTATTACTTAGTGATGACAGAATCTAACCAAAGTGTGGGATGTTGTACAGCAGTCGTTGAGAATAAGTAGTTAATTTTAGTAATATTGTCGGGTTTGTTGCGGAGTGAGAGAGGTAGTTGTAGTTGTAGCCAACGTTGAAGATTAAAACTTATTGTAGTTGTAGTTCTAGCCAACGTTGAAGTTGTAGCTACTTATTGTTTTGAGGAGAGGCTTGAAGTTAAGTTTAGGTAACTGACAGCTGAGGGGAAATTGCGATGCCCAGGTATGTGATATAATTGAGGTTTAAGGGAATAGGTAATGTTGTGTATATTTTGTCTTGTGTATTTATTCCAATTTATATTTATACCTATTTGGTATAAATAGGTTAGTAGATTTTAGTTGATGGAGTAATCTGAAATTCTGTAATATTTCTGTATGGTTCTGTTATTGAAATTGATGAATTTTGTAGAAAGAAAAGAATGTTCTAAGTTTGGTGTTTTGAATATCTTTAATATTTATGTTCTGTCGTATTGGTGCAGCTAGTGGTTCAGTGAACATGGCACATAAATGGGGGGGGAGAGTGGACATCCTTGTCTTGTTCCTCTGTTGAGAGTAAACTTTTGTGAAATGAGACTGTTAGTATTGACTGTGGCTGTGAGTGAAGTGTATAAATATGATTTTATAAATGATTCTCCAAATCCAAACTAAAAAAGGCTGGTTTACTTTATCAAACTCTTTTTCTACATCAAGGGTGATGTCATCTGATTGTATTTTATGCTGATGTGTATTATGTTAATGAGTCTGCGCATGTTGATGAGCTATTTTTTGACCTGGATATGTTAAGTAGGTTATTACTTTTTCTGTTCTTATCTGCATTATGAGTATATGGTCTATAACTGGATGTAGTGTAGGTGGAGGGAGATCATAGTGCTATTCATATTTATAGGTACTATCTTGTTTTGTTTCTCTTCTTTTGTTAATCTGATGAAGAGTGGTGCTGGTATAGACCAAAAATGTTTGAAGAAAATGCGGGAAAAGCCATGAAAGCCTTGAATCATATGCCGAACAAATATGCCGAACAAATATGTTTTGCTCAGCACTTCAATGAAACAGCTACTTACTCTTAAGACTCCCACTGTGGTCCCTATACCTGGTGAATTTAATTTGCTGTAGTTCCTGGAGTTGAGGTGAAGGTGACAGCTCTAGTGGTGGAGGGTGGCTGCAGGCAGATGGAAACTGAAGACAATTTACTGCATGTCCCACTCTGGGTTAGCCTTTGTATCTGTGTATAACGCCCAGTTGTAGGTATCTGACAGTGGATTACACTCAGGGGTCAGATGCTGCCAGTCAGAGCACCCTCTCAGGATTTTCTCGATTTGATAAGGTACATCTAGAATTGGAAATGAGCTGCCATGATAAATAGTAATGATTTTATTCACATTTCAACTTAAATGTCAGCAAAGAGCCAGTCTTAGCGCTTTGCTGGATGATACCAGAGGATGAGGTAGAGGATGATACCAGTATAATATTGAGTGTTCTTGCCTGTTCCAGCAACTATGAGGAAACATGATGGGAGTATATTAACTTCTTGCACTAACCAGAGGACAGCGTCTTCAGTGGATGCACACGGCCTCTCTGAGGGGGATCTTTTGCTGCAGGTTGGTGAAGGTCATTCATTCTGTGCTTTTTTGTGCTTTTTTGTACTTTGCAATGGCCATGGCTCCCCACACCCATAATAGCTGTCATCTGTTTTTGTCTCCCCAGGCTTTGAATGGTTTCATCTTGGTGGTGTCCACCGAAGGCTACATCTTTTATGCTTCTCCTACTATACAAGATTTCTTGGGTTTCCATCTTGTGGGTTATTAATCTGGATTTACCTCACTTGTATACTACTAAGACCCAGTGCTGACTGTCTAATGTCTTTCATTGTCTTTATGCAGTCAGATGTAATTCACCAAAGCATTTATGATCTTATCCATATCGATGACCGCGCTGTGTTCCGATGCCAGCTGCACTTCGCCTTCATCCCAAGGAGTGATGATGATGGTAAGAGACATGACTGTTCTATTTAATAAGTCCTTCTTTCTGTTCTGTTGCACAATGCAACTAAACAAACCTCTACTGAACAAAAGGTTTTTATTGCAGGGCCAGGCAACTCTGAGAGTTATAGTCTTCATCACCTCCCTCCAGAGAACTCGGCTTTCCTGGAGAGGAACTTCTGCTGCCGATTCCGATGTCTTCTGGACAACTCTTCAGGCTTCTTGGTGAAAGTCCATCCACTCCCAATCATCCCTATTCTGCAAAAATGTGTTGCAATTCACTTCACCTGGCTGTAAATTCTAGGAAACCTGGTCATGCAGTTATCACTGTTTCTTACGTCTCTTGTTCCCTTTCCTTGCAGTTATTTTCCAGTAGTGATTTGACAGTTATTTGTTTATTCCTTTTTTTCCAACTCATTCTGTCACATGCAGTTTTTGCTTCCTCCTTCGCATATGCAGGCCCTGAATTTTCAGGGGAGGCTGAAGTATCTAACTGGAGAAAACCACCCTGTGGAGAAGACCTCCGTGGCTCGGCTCGTTCTGTTCGCAGTTGCCAGTCCTGTACAGCAGTGTGGCATCTTGGAGATCAGGACCAAGACCCTCATTTTCCAGACCAAACACAAGCTAGACTTTGCACCACTGGGAATAGACACCAGGTAAAGAGGGACTATACAGTAAAGTAGGACTTCTGAATGTTTTGGTTTGGAATTTGATTTTTTTTATCATTGCTTTATTGTTGAGAACTAAATGATGTTTACTGCAACAAATATTAATTGTAAATATATTCAGTCTACCTTTTCTCACAATCTTACTTCATTTCTAGATTTTTTGTGTTGCAGGAAATATTCATGAATATTAAGCGGAGCTCTCAAATGTTGTTTCTACAGGAGTTTACTACTGAAGTTATCCTAGGTTTATGTAACAAACCTTTGACCGTATGAGTGTGTGCGTATGACAACAATTCAGGATTTTTTCTTAATTCAGTGTCTTAATTTACTTTGTTCTGTATGTATTTTTTGGCAGGGGTAAGGTAGTTTTGGGATATACGGAGACTGAACTTTGCTCCAAAAGCTCTGGCTACCAGTTTATTCATGCTGCTGATATGATGTACTGTGCAGACAGTCACCTAAGAAGTAAGTTGCCATTTCAGTTCACTGCACTAATTTCTAAATGGTTTAATAAGTGCACAACGTCACACCACAGCATTTACATTTATGGCATTTGGCTGACACTTTTATCCAAAGCGACTTACAGTTGTGACTGAATACATCTTGAGCAGTTGAGGGTTAAGGGTTTTGCTCAGGGGTCCAACAGTGGCAACTTGGCAGAGGTGGGGTTTGAACCAGCAACCTTCTGATTACTAGTCAAGTGCCATCTGATCTGTCTCTGTATGCTAGTGATAAAGAAGGGAGAGAGTGGGTTCGCTATCTTCAGACTCCTGGCTAAGAACGGAGTGTGGGTCTGGATCCAGGCCAACGCCCGAGTTGTGTTGAAGGGAGGGAAGCCTGATTTCATAATAGCTCGGCAGAAACCCTTAACGTGAGTGCTGTCATCAAAAATCAAAAGTATTTTCAGAAAACAGCCAATCTACTCAACATGTTGTTGTTGTTAGTAATGTGTAAGGCATGTTTTCATGAACAGTCTATATATTCCTGTCCAATCTATCCAGAAACGAAGAGGGTGAGGAACATCTGCGACAAAGATCCCTGCAGGCTCCATTCACCTTCGCAGGAGAAGCTGTCCTGTATGAAACATTTCCCAGCATAGAGGACCCAAGCTACCCATCCAGCTCCACAAAGAAGATGAGATCCCCAGAACAAGCAGATTTCAGCCCTGGCTCTCTTCAGGGTTCCTTACTCAGACAGGGCCACTCTGTCTACATCCAACCACCAGAGCTGGAATTCCAGGGCCTCCTGGACCAAGCCTTCAAAGACAATTACACCCTCAGTGTACCCAGTGCAACCCACAAGCTGAAACCACCAGAACTCAGCCCAGAGCAAATCTTGGAGAACAGAAGCATGGAGGGAGCTCCAAAGGACCTGGAGGTGAACCAGGCAGACCTGATGGAATGGGAAAACACCTTATTGAGGATATATCTGGAGAGAGGAGATGGGCCTGCCCAACTGAATGATATTCTGGCCAGCGATGTGTTTGCATATGTAGAAGAGGCTCTGCTCAAAGAAACCAGCGTGACAGACTGCACATAGAGCGAGCCCAAAGGAACAAGCATGGGGAAAGGTGATACTTTTGTAGCTTCTCAAAGTGAGCCAGCGGAGCTGCTTCAAAATGTTATGTTGTCTACAAAGCCAAATGCATCCGTATATGGGTTTGAAGACCAAGGTAAATCGAACAATAGGAACATGTGTGGATTTCTTGGTCTTGGTTTCAAACCACTGCTCTTAAAAACTACAGAACATAGCCCCCACAGCCCTTCTTAGTTTCTCACTGTTACTGCATGACAGTTATTCTCAGTCTGAATACACACAGGCCTTATATACACCTGCACAAAAAACTCATGGTCTAATGGTCCAAAACATTTGGAAGCCATAGACATAGTAACAGGTTGACCTTCGGGTATTCGGTTCTGGTCCAATGGACTACACTTACCATAATCCCACATCAACAGAAGCGATCCAACAGGGCCATGCCCATGTGGTGTGTAACGTTCAGGCCCGGCAGCCACAGGGCTGAGCTGACCACGGTTCACAAGTTACCACGGCACCTCTGTTACCTGGCTAAATGTTTTAAGACAAGCATCGCAGGCCAACTGCAGATGTGGATCTCAGGGACTGCCAGTCTCATGTTCTGTTTACCAGTCAGAAATCTTGACTCTGCAATTAACTGTAAAGAGTTTGTTGAATCGGGTGACAGCTGTAGCAACTGGACATCAGGTTACTCTACAAAATTAACATGTGGTCTTGTCAGACTCTGTATGGACTTTTTTACATGTACTCAATTTAGTCATCAATGCGTCGATCGTTTGTTCAAGAACCGTGCGAACGCAGCTTCTGCTGGAGGTAAACATCTACCAGACCTTCTGGGAAGCTGAGAACATCTGGAGAACGTCTCCCCAGGGCCCCTTAATCCCTAGAAGCATCGGCACATGATTAGACAACTTCATTCACAACATTGTATCATAAATTACTCACACAGTGTTTTCAGCAGTAGCATTAAATCCAGTATGAACATTGAATCATTCCCATAGAGCATATTACATATGCATGTGAAATAACATAATACAATAACAATCATATTATACAATAAGGCAGTTTTCTGACCATGACAAATAGAGCCTTGTAGCTTAAGACCATTGTCCTTGTACTCTTTTTTTGTTACATCTGACACAGTTAGAGCTGATATTTATCTTATATACACATTTCGAACTGTGACAATAAGTCACTAGCTTTGCATTGCTGTGTATTATTGCTGTATTTTAAGTGTATATTATGTTGTCCTATGGCAGCTGTCAGTGGTAAAGTTTCAATGTAATTCATTTAAGCTATAATTAATACATTTTTGACAGAATATCGTACTAAAATTATATGTTAGAAAACTCCCCAGTTGGCACATGGGTGATAAAACCACAGGCTGGCTGTTTTCATGCTGTGTTTGAAGCTATTCTGTTATTAATTTGATGAAAAACATGTGATTAGAGGGGCTTCTGAAATCTACAGGGGTTGTGGTGATAAATGTCAATCATTGAATGTTTAGAGACTGTTTATTATGACCGTTCGGTTTGAATACTGCTACTACACACAGCACCTTAAATGACGACTAAGCATTTCATCCTTCCAAAGATTTCATTGTTGGTGTAATGTTAATGTATTTCACTCTGAAGACTCCTTCTGTTATATTAATTCTTCTGCTGGTTTGACAACAAAATTGTGTTATATATTTCTTCTGTTATCTGCCCATGGACTTTTGATATTTGTACTTCATGATACGTGTACCAGGACATTATGTATAGTTTATAGAATAGTTTTGATACGTGTACCAGGACATTATGTATAGTTTATAGAATAGTTTTGATATGTGTACCAGGACATCATGTATAGTTTATAGATAGTTTTGCAGGGATTTAAACAATTTTAAACAAAATGACGTTTCAACTTTGATAGCAATGGCAATGTAAGAATAACTTCTGAAATGTAGCCTGTTCATTGTTATCTAATAATTAAAGGACAAATTGGTTAAATGATCATTCAAGTCTTGCAATGATTTAATCTTTTACTCCAAATGAGTGTTGTGTGTCAGGCTTTCATTTTGTTGTGTAACTCTGTGGAAGGAGGTTGCATATTCCTGCCTGTTTTACATAACTGTCTTCACCCTCCCCCAAGACGCCATGGTGTTTGTACGGGTGCATTTGGGTGTACAATACACAGAAAGGGAGCACCTTGGTAGCATGCTGCCCTGATCATCATGCACTGCCTTTTATTACAACAAACTACCTGGCCATGAGAAGGCCTCTGAAGTGTAGGAAACGAGAAAGAACCCCACCTCTTCTCCATCTCTCTTTCTTGCCTGCTTATACCTTCCTAGTGGCGAACAGCTCAAAGACTTTGCTTTTAAATTTTTTTAAAGGATCTAAGATGCTCCTCTTGTTAGAGATCTGTTGAATTGCTTATCGTGTGTGTAACCTCAAAAGGAAAGAGGCTGCCGGCTGGCTGTAATAGTAGATGTTTCCTAATATATTTTTCAACCTCTGATCCAGTTTGAATTGGGACTAATTTGGAGGAAAATCTTCGTTTTTTGCAATCAATATGTGTGGTATATTTACTCATCTCATGCAAGGAGGTTGAGGTGCTGGGTGTTCTTAGGAAAATGTTTTATAAATGACCCTTTGTAGCCGTTTGAGAAGTACAGCAACCTCAGCAGATTTTGGTGTCAAGCACTGACTGATAAAAAGCTGGCTTTATCTTTAGTATACATGTTTACCATCAACTAGCCTGTAAGTCAAGAAAGCATATCAAATAAGGGTTCAAACCTCTTTGTGAGAGCACACTTTTTCAACGCCTGTTTACCACAAAAGGTTCCCGGTGGTGTATTCACCAGCGTTCTTTGTTTGTTAAGAGGTTTACTCACTGGGTTAGTTTTCCTTCGCCTTGCCCAATTGAGAACATTAGTCAACCATTTCCACCATGAGAACATGCCTGATGGGTGGAGGATTCTCAGACAAAGGGATTTTTTCCCCTGCTGACAGACCAGTGCTTCCCCCTTGTGGGCCTTTTAAAGAGTGCCGTTAGAAAGGTCCCTGATTTTCAACCTCAAGGATCAAGGCCTGACAGACTGTTGTGTTTGTCTATTCACAGTTTACAATTCTGTGAACTTTACTGTAAATTCCTGAAGTAAAGCAGATTAAAGTAATGCCGCCGGCTTCTGTGAGAACACGCTGAACAAAACACGTCTGGGTTAAGGGTTGGGTTTTGCCTGTAGAAATACACTGATCTGGAAGTTATGTAATTTGAATGCCTACAGTGAAAAAAAAAAGATGATTAAGATGTTGCTTTCACAGTCAGTTAGCAATAACAACAGTCATCATACTGAACGCTCACTGCTCTGAGCACTGACGCTTTCTCAACGATCAGCATGTGTGCTTGGCAAAAGAGTGTATAAATGAACTGGAAAGCACTGAGGACTCTTATTTACTCAGGCTGTCAGAATGTCGGCACAGGAAGTCTACTTTAAACTATTCGTCGCCATTCACAGTCAGTAATTCACCCGCTGCATACAGAAGGGAGAAGCATACGTCCGGGTTAAGGACATCACTAACGGGAATCTAAAGATGGAGCAATTCACTCCAGGTGTTCGGCGTCCCTGGGCACGGGATGCTCAAGGCCGCAGGATTATGGATTCCTTCCCTGACATTCAAAAGGTTGAATGTGCCTCGCCTGCGACAGATAGCAGGGGGTCACTCGTTTGAAGGAGATATAAAGCGCTGAGCTCATTGACAGGACCAGACCTGCTGCCTTTTGACCTGATGGATAGCTCAGGCTTCTAGAGGACGAAGCAGGGCGGATCGAGGCCCACAGATATGCTATTACAAGGTTGCAGTGGTGAAGGCCAGCAAGAGGACCACATAAATATTTATGTTGTTTGTATTTTCTACTGCTGGGTTTTTACAACAGGGTTTAAGAATCAGAATTGGAATACATGACATCTCTAAGAAAGGGATGCGTTTGTGACGTTTGGGAGGAATGTCAGAACCAGACAAGATCTCTCCTGGTTTTAGCTCTGCTCAAGTGAATATGCTGCAGCATTTAGGTCCTGCCCTTGTGGTATATTGCTGCTTTTGGCTCCGGGGGGGCAAAGTGAGGTGTGTCTAGCCAGTGGACCCAGAGCGAAATTACTCCCCAGATCTCATTAACGTCCACCATTTGTAAACATGCGTTCAAGGCTTTAACATGGTCGAGGGGGTTATTTGGTATTATTTTGAGGGGCCAGTCAATGGTAAACCCAGATGTAAACCCAATCCAAAGACCACTCCAGTGGTACCGAGGAGAGAGGTTCCCATAGCTCCTGATCCTGAACTTTTTTTAATAATACTACCTATTGAACAGTTCCACCATTAGGGGCGCTGTTTATCTTTGTTTAGAGAAAATGCGCTGTTAACTGACCTCCTACTCTGCCTTTATTGATAAGAAAACCTGGAAACTTAAGATGTGTGTGTGTGTGTGTGTGTGTGTGTGTGTGTGTGTGTGTGTGTGTGTGTGTGTGTGTTTGCATTCAATATGTTTGTTTCATCTTTATTTATCACAATATTCAGATATCAGTAGCCTGAAATGCAATTCCAACTTTCCAAAATGATGTTACTATAATTTGCTGTTATTACAGAAATATTAAATACATATTTCAGCACATATAATAAGGCTTGGATGACTGTGGGCGGCTCTTCAGTCTTTTTCCTCATTCTGAGCTTCATCGTATTGTCAAGCGCCAGAGAAAAGGACGGCCGGTTTGTTTTTAACACAACAACAGATGGCTTAGTGTCACTGCATTCTACTCCAGCTCGAAAATCTGAAAGGGAATATCACCGAAAAACAGAGTCCAGATTGCTGGTTCCTCAGCTGCCAGATATCCCCAGGGTAAAATTAAGGAAGTTCAGCATTTGTTTGAGAGCCAAGAGAGCTATAATTATAAGAATGCCCAGGCATACAATAAACATTAAATCAATCACATCTTTATTAGACTGCTTAGCTGGCCCTTGTAATACAGCGGTTTATAAGCCAAGCACAGATATTTATTTTTGATCACTGTGAGTGTGAGACTGGCTATTGTTCTGATCATAATGAGTTCTGAGTTAACAGTAGTTTTAAAAGATTTTCGTATCAGACCTTATGTTTACAGGTGTTTGACACTTTTAATTTCAGGTTGTGCGATATGTTCATGGGATCAAGTCATGCAAATACGTCAGTAGTTTGATACACCAGCATTATTTTGCGCATTTTTTTTAAAACAACGAACGATGTTTGAGTTCTGACTATTCATACAAGCTCTTCAAGCTTCCACCACAGCCTGTGTCCTCTGTGGTTCCCTGGACAAGGGCCCCTCAGGAAGTGTAGCCTCAAATTTAGAGCCCTCTTGACCCCCAGTAAACATAACACGTAATAAAAATATACATTTTCCAGTGGAAGAAAAAAGTGTCATGTTTATTGGAGGTTAAGAGAGTTCTACCCCCTTTATTTTATATGCAGGATCAAATTAAGGCAAAGTAGTACTGGCTCCTTCTGATCCACAAAAACCACATGAACCACAGCTAAACCCATCTATTGCTTGTAAATTGCAAAAAAATGCAATTTGTAGGATACATGATATATCATCTTCTGTATAATCACCATTTTCTACATAATGCCATACAAACTCAATCTTTAAAATGTGTATAAAATTTTATTTCACTAGATTTTAAATAACCTATCTAATATAATATGGTAATATATTATTACATACTATTAGAATAACACCAATTACCAATATAATATTTATGTAAAAATGAAGATCATAATTATTATGAACTGGGTGGAGTTTCCACGTTCTCCCCATGTCTGTGTCAGTTTCTTCTGGGTGCTGTGGTTTCCTCCCACTGTTCAAGAATATGGAGGACAGGTGAATTGGTTACTCTACAATTGTGGTGTGCATTTGTGTGTGCCTAGTGATGGATGTGTGCCCTGTCCTGGGTGTATCTGCCCAGTGCCCAATGTACTCCCATGGATCATGGTTTAAATCTGCATTCCCAGATTTAAACCTAATAACCAGACAACATCTCCAAAAAGTAGTATTTATACCACATCTGTGACAGAACATACTGTTTCTGGGTCAGCTCTGCTTTTTAGTTCCTAAAGAGCTACTTTGAACATAGGAAAAGAGAGTCTGATTTCAGATCAGTGTGGCTTACAGTTTCTTGAGTGGAATCATCCCATACAACTGTCTGTTGTAAAAAGAAACAGAATATAAACGCTGTAAGTGCTTCTCTGATTGGATTAGAGAACACCATGGTGAGCCAATCACAACCACATTCTCCTGACAAATCAGAAACCTGCAGCTGAGAGGAGCAAATACCCTAAGTCATGTTATTTGTTTTGAGTCAATATTGTTTTTCTCCTTTTTTGTTCTTCTTCCTTGTCCTTGTTTTGAAATAGAACATAGAACATGAATTAGAAGTGCTGCACAATTTATAAAAGTTCATAAGTTCGTTGGGAGGTTTGTGATATTATACCAGTTTGACAGTATTGAAACTAGTTTTAGTTTTAATCCAAAGAGGACACAAACTTTTGGATCCCATTTACACAAGTAAGATCTGCCTAGTGTTAAACATTAATTGAATTTTGATTTTAAGCAATTATCCTTCATTTGCAGTTATTTGCATAATTCTAAAATATTAATAGGTTCATTTTGGTGGGAAGGAAAAAAATTGTATGTAGTCACAAAGGACCTCCTCACTTTGCCCCTTGAGAAAGCTTACACAAACTGCTCAGTTTCCCTATTAGACAGTGGAGTGAGCACAAAAGCGTAAATTAAAAAAAAGGATCTTCCCATTCACTGGAGTGCAACAGTCTGAATAAGTTTTGATTCATATCAGTACTATGCCTTAAGACCATCTATGTCAAAATTCCACCTTTGGCTCTTGGTGTCTGTGCCTTTGATTAGGGATGTATCCCAATAATGAAGTTTGACATCATGTAGAGGATTGTTAAAAATATATATATATCCATGTACTAATTTAAGTAGTGTTGGGTGATATTAGAAATGGGAGAAATCCACCACCATTTGAGGGGCAGTGACCTACAGTTCTACCAGTATGCTGCAGATCCGCTATATTTTGGAGTCAGAGGGCTTTTCATATTGCTTGCCTCTACCTTCATATTTCACTGATATGAAATTCAGATTTTTGAGTGGGAGAGCAGGAAATGGGAGGAGGGAATGGATTAGGCAGTGGTGAAGAGATGGAGAGAGAGAAAGAGAGAGAGAAAGAGAGAGAGAAAGAGAATATTTCCAGACATTTCGCTCCTCGCTGTGCGGACCGTCAGACGTCATGGGGCAGATTGTTTTGACACCCCGTTAAGAAATTCAGGAGGAAGATGGACGGCTCATGAAATTTGCAGGCCCTGATTGAATTTATGATATTTTCATAAAGGCCATCAAGTGTGGACGCCTGCAGGGAGGACAGACTGACAGGCACACGAGGGGGGGGTGGTAGGTGGGGGGAGTGCACTCCCTCCATCTTTCTGTCTCCCTCCTCCACTCTGCACCATCCTTTCCTCCATGCTCCACACTGACCAGAGGAAGACTTACGGATCTTCATATTTAAAACGTGGCTTTTTGCTCACTGGCGCATTTATTGGGTCTCCACCGCCTCAGCTGGTGCGCCCGTCTGGACTCTCGGTGCGTCAGAAGAGTGGGAAGGCCCATTCGAAGTTAGACACACACACACACACATGCACATACACGCGTGCACAGAACTAGCGTTAAGTAACAGGCACCGAAAAATCTGCTGTGTGCTTCACAGAAGGTCATCCTGTGGAAAGCCATAAAATAGCCCCCATCACTCCACAGCCCATCAGAAATCTTTTTGCTTGCATGAGCTTCAGCGCTCGACATAGCATGTTCAGGGAATGGTTATGTGTTACATAAGGTAATGCTGATTGCAAGTGAAAATAAAAGAGTAGGACAATGGTGATGAAATGGTGAACGGTTTTTTTTCTGGAACATCTGGTAGCACATAGTCTCTCAAAACCCTTTTTTTTTAAATCCATCAATTATAATGCAGGGTTTTTTTGTTAATAATAAGTACGTGGCAATAAATATCTAATGTCCTGCTGGACCTGTGCCTTTATTTCAAATTAGTTTGTCAGAGTTTTGCAGCCCCCAAAGACTCGTGTCTTAATTATTTAATTGACGAGGAAAAAAAATGAAATAATCATGTAACACTTTTTTGGGTGCGAATTCCTCAGTTCGCATTGTGGATGTGGGTATGAGGAAAATCAAATATTTATAAGAGCACAATCCTTTCAATTATTTTTCCGACACTTTAATAAGAGGAAAAAAATGTTCTAAATGAAATAGAACATTTTTAATGCAACACAGCTTTAATACATCCTAACACGATATGCCCATTTCAATTATTAAAACCACATAGAGGCCCAGACCATTATACATTCGCATCTCTAAACATTCTGAGTGAAAATTCAGTTTTTTTCTGACAGTGATCTCCCCCTTAAGCATGAAATGTGTTTTTTTTAAAAAAAAACCTTGTTCAAATGAACAAAAGCACATAAACAAACAGAAAAGGTGTTGCATGTCTTGTGTTTTTGTCTGCTTGTGAATGGTCTCACAGAGGCAGCATACATCACTATCAGGTTTCTGATTACTAGGTCCTCAACAAGAAAAACACAGTGCGCTCTCTTTGAGACAAAAGGCTGATACTGCTACTTCCTCCAAAACCCACTCTAGATTGTAGCTATTAATGTTTTACTGACATGTAAAAGATCCTTCAAAACATGTGGAGTACAATGCCCATGACAGTTTCTTCTTCACTTCGTGTCACTGGTTTGGATTCTTCTCAGTAAGCTTGAGCAAACTCCTTCGTCTTCATAAAGGCTGCCAAAGTTACTGTTCTTTTCCTCTTCTTCGTGTCATGCCAAGAAGGACCTAAAAGAATCAAACTGGTATACAGGAAATTAAGCATAAGGCTGGGTTACCAGCTGAGCTGCCTGAAAGATTAACGTTTACCCGTCATTTTAATGCGGTCTGGCGAATAGCACGTTGGGAGAGAATAAGGTCATCTCTAGTGTCGTATCAGCTGTTTTACACCTCCACATAAGTTGTGTTTAAAATGGCAGACAACAGAATGTCTAGCAAGCCACACAAGGCCTATTGCGTGCTTCTCTCCGTTACATAAGTTACGGGACCTGAGATATGATGTATTGTATGTTTAACCTTGTATAGGTAAAGCAATGCTCGTGAAATTATTAGGTTTTGACTCCATGCTAAGACTATCAGTCATTCTGGTTGAAGTTATTCTTCAGCGTGAACCGTCAAGGCAATTGTTTTTAAATGCTATCTGCCAAAAGATAGACCCATTGTAACCATGACAACCACCCTCCCGTATCACTTATCGCTAAGAAAATTGGGAGACCAGTGCAGGTGCCGGCATCTGTATCCCCCACAGTTGTGGTAGAGTTGGTGCGCACACAGACTTCGCCGACTTCGTCTTCGTGAAGCTGTCAATTAACACGCAGAGTCAGAATGTTGGCAGATGGGCTAGATACCAGCAAAACATGCCTGAAGCAAAAAAAAAAAGAAACACATGATGGAGAATGGCGAGAGAAAAGAAAGAAAAGATTTACTCAGTGTTTTTGTTAATAATTAGGACTGCTCAGGAAAAAATAAACGGGTACAGGTTAGTACCATGAAAAGCAGGATAGCCTTTATTTGGATAATAAAATACGGACAAACAGTTTTGGAAAACTTCAGCAGGTGTGTGTTTGATACTGTGGAACTTGTTCGATGAGCTTTTACTCCCAGTGACACCAGAAGCAGGCTGTAGGGCATTTGTCCATAACATGGAGAAACACCATCCGGCTCTTCCCTCTAAGCCTGCACTGTTCGCTGGTGTAAGATGAGGGATTTCATTACCGTGCACCCAGCTAGACAGGCCCTACACTAACTCTCCACACACCTCCAGTTACCCCCACCCCCATCCAGCTCCATCCTATTGTCCTTCATGCTACATATCTCTTACAGCGTGCGGCCGCATCATCAATTCTGCTGTAGTGTGGCTGCTTGTTCGTGGGTGTGGCGAGAGGCAGCCATTGGCTATTTTTCATATGTTTCTCTGTTACCTACCCCCTTGCCTTTATTTCTCTGCGAGGCTGTATTCTTCAGGTCGTGGTTAGTTATAATGTTAAAGGATAGCAGGGCTGAGGGTGTGAAGTTGCCAGGTTCGTGGGAGGCTGGGTGTGAACAGGCTGTCAGAATAACCACAATCATTATATTTGCCATAAAAGGAGATTCCACCTGACCATTTCTATGCTAATGCCTTCTGCTCCATCTTCTACTGGGGCTTTCCACCAAAAGAGAAAACATTATTCATTCAAACAGCGATATTCTTTTATTGAATCCCGTTTATTCTCTTATCTTATTTCACTTATTCCTACCTATCTTAAAATAGGCCTCTATTTAGAACTTTCGATTCAAACACAGCTTTTGTGTTTCCGATGCCTTTCAATCTTTGTAACCAATAAAGAGGCAAATTCTCACGACAGATAATAAAACACATTCATGCTCATTGAACATTTCAACTCATTAATTCATTCAAGATAATGATCTCGGCCTTACCTTTCATAATTCAGGATAAGTACACTGTCATTTGCTCAATTGCTTGCTTTTAACACGAGCACTGGAAACCAGAGGAGGCAGATCACTCTGATTGGCTCCAATTAGCAGGAGCCATGCTTGTGGGCAGTAACATCACCAGGAATAGCATTTTTAGGTGGAAAAACAACCCACTGCGCTTCAAACCGTAGCTGGGAGCAAGTGACTTTCACTGTATTTTTGTCCAGAGTTTATTGTGAAGCTCCCATTTTAATCAGCACAGTCCTCACTGGATGGCTCGAGCGTTTCTTCAGATATTTCGCCCTCCTTTGTCCTTCTTTATCCTCCGTGCCCGATTTGCATGAGCCGTTGGCACGGGAGGTGAGTGCCCCCCCCACGCTGCATTTACATACATAAATCTGTGGAGCAGATTTGTCCATTACAGCTGAGCATCCTAAGAGCAAGGCCTGAGGCTCCAGAGGCTAATAAGCCATGTGCTGTCAAAGCAGCAGCGCATCATTATAAATTGTGCATGGACTTTATGTTTTAAACATTTCAACCACACACACACACACACACACACGTGCACACACACACATACACACACAAACATTGGCCCACCGACACAAAGCAACACAGGCAGCCCCACTGCGAGTGAAGTGTGTCTGTGTACGTCTGCGTATGGTATATTGAGCAGATCGCTCCTCGGTCTGGCAGAGTGAGAAGAGGATGAAGAAAGGAGGAGAAACAGTATGGGGTAACACACACACACACACACACACACACACGAGGGTGTGATGGAGCTCATCCGTATCAGGAAGCACTGCCATGCAGAAGAACACATTGGTCACTAGTCTGGGATGTAATTTCCTTTCCCTGCGTGCACATGTATGTCTCTGTATGAGCGTGTGTGTGTGTGTGTGTGTGTGTGTGTGTGTGTGTGTATTTGCTTATGTCTCTACACATCCATGCTTGAATGCACCACATATTCTAGCAGGGTAGAGGCTGCAGGTGTAAATGGGCAGACTGGTTTCATGTGGAAATACTGAATTCAATGGTCTCAAACAAAAGCAATGTGGAAACTTCAGCCAGGGGCAAGAGGGGGGTGTGAAAAACATGAAAGTGTTAAAGTACGTCTTTGTTTCTGCAAATTAACAATTCATTTGCCTGGAATGTGCTACGAATCCTTGCTTCCAGGCAGAGATAAAACTGAAGAATGTGATGTAACGGGCAAAAAAATCCCAAAAATACTCCCTCTAACCAGCCTTTATATAATGGGGGAAAAGCAGAGGTAGGAATTAAGCTGGCCTCCTATGAGGGCCTGCCTCGCCCCGCCTCCATTAATCGAGGCGCGGCGGATAAATATTTATGCCGCCGTAGCGGTGCAGTGCAGTCCTCTGACATGCTCCAATGCTGCTGGTTTTGTGCTGGTCACCTAACTGGAGGAGCTGAAGGAGAAGCTTGCTGATCTCAGCTCTGATGCTCGGAGGGAATTAGTCGTCTCCCCGTAACCAGCAACACTGCAGGTGCTCTGCCGCGATCTCAGGTGCCACCGCACCAAATGCCTTGTCTCTCCTCCCTCCGCTCCGCACCTCCTTGTCGTCTGCTTCTCCCGTCCCCCTTCGCGCCAGGTAGCCCCTACCAATACCCCCCCCCCCTCCTCCTCGAGTGTAGCATTTAGTGATTAATGTGAGTTTTAATTGTCAAGCTCACTTTTATGCTCATTAAAGTGTATTATGCAGCAGTTAGGGTATTAAAGTTCAGTGAGAAATTTCATGCATACTAATCGGAATGCAAATGAGCCTGGCATAAAAGAATCCCTAGGTGCGAGCCGAAGTGTCGTTAGTTATCTCTCGCAATGGCTGTCTCCAGCAAGCAAAGAAATGACTCGGGCTAAATAGATTTTTCAGTGCATATACAGGGGAAAGAGATGGCCATGTATGAAGCCTGCAGAAGAATAGCAAAGAGTGTGATAAAGAAGCCATTCAAGGCCGTGTATAGCAATTAGGACAATGGGCCCAGGCTGAAATAGCTTCCAATGCAGAACTGGAGTGTGCCCAGGTGTTGGTGAATTTAAATATGCATACAGCTACAGCAGAGATGATTTGAAATATGAGCACAAAATGTCAGAAATTATTCTTTCATTGAGAGGGAGAATATAGGGAGGCAAATCTTTTTTAAGATTAAAAAGTACTCAAAAAAATGAATATAGACACAATGTCAGCAAGATTTTTTTGTCCTCTTACAGTAATATGATGGTCAAAATGAACAGAAACTGTAAGACAAATACTGAAGTATTATTATTGTGGGAATCCATTTGCCAACTGTGTACTGAGCAAGAAAATGTATATTTAAACATTAGTTTCTAATAAATATATACAAGCCCACAGTGTATATACATACCTATATAAAAAGAATAAAAGATACAAAGCTGCCCTGTATGCATGTATGTGAGACTTAAGTGAGATTGTGTGACTTAAGTGAGTAGTGAGTGCCCTCCTATACCCGCTCCACACACACACCCGCACCCACCCCACCCCACCATCACACAGTGCCCATGCAGAGAGAATAGATTCTATCATTACAGACTCACTGTATTTCTGTCTGCAGGGCAACATGAAGCAATAATAAAGATATTCAAATGGGCTCTGCATATTTCTAGCCCCAGCATGACGCGAGAGCGCTGTGAGGATGTGATAATGTCGGTCGGCTCGTGCTGTATCAGACAGGGTCAGTGGGTGGTAATGTGACCAACATGAGTGTGTGGGAGAACAGTGGGAAATGCAGTTATTCAAAGGTGCTGGTGCTTGGTAGTCCCGGAGCTTTAACGACCAAAACAATAATGTGAATTTCACTACCACACTTAATAAAATACTTCTTTTTATTATTCTTTTTTTTTTTTTTTTAAGTCAACATTTGGGAATTAAAGAAGGATTTTTCACAAAACTTGCAGAAGATGCAATTATGATGACGTGTCGGTATGATGAGCAAACTGGTAAAGTAGGGAGTGTGTTTAGAAAACATTAAACAGAGGCGTTTCAGTGTCGTTTCAGGAAAAAGAGTGAGTGCACATCTAAATGGGTGACTAATGTTTAACTGTTGTTAGGGGAGAGTACCTGGTTCTCTTCTTTTACCACCAAAACAAGGAAATAGATCAGCCAATCAAAACTAGTCATGTGATGTGACAAACCTGAAGAGTTTGAAACATGCTAAACAGAACACGCGTGTGTGTGTGTGTGTGTGTTGGGAAAATACATGGAGCCAGATTAGAATAAAGAGCAATAGGACTAGGACAAGTTACCTTCTTGACTTTGGGTTTTGCCAGCTGTCATTAAACTAATGCCAAAACGTCAGATCAAACGATTAAATGGATTTGTTTTGGTTAAGCCTATAAAGATTCATCGATAATTAATCCTAATTAGAGAAGGGCAGTAATCCAGGACTCCGTATTACATGTGTTATTACTCACTCTGTAACAGTGCTATGCAAACTGCAAGATGGGCCCTGAAATGCCCCTTTATTTAATACATACACAAATAAACACACAAAAAAGTGAAAAGTACACATAATACCAGTAAAACTTCTGTTTGCCTTCTGCTCGTTTTAGTGCACAACCATGACAGGATAGGTTGGTTAATAGTGCTTTTCTTTAATAACATACAGGTATGGATCAGGTAAAAACACAACAGGCCTACAATGGCCTACACATCTGAAAGAAATACACTCAAAAAGCACGGACACCAATATAATTTTGTTCATTGATAAATCAGAGATTACAATATCCTGCCAATGGAATTTCAATTAGTTTCATACAATTTGACATAAATTCTGCTTATCCTGATGTTTAAATCAGTGACAAGCTTTCTATAAAATGCCATTCCTTTAGCTGGTGTAACAGCTGAGCTGCACTATACATTTTAAAACACTATAAACACACATTATTCAATTATACAGATTTATTCTAAAGAGAGACATTTTTAAAATGATGATAACCTGCAATAATGTTAGTCATACGACAGAAAATAAATACCACTTAAAATTCACATACGCATCGCTGTTAAACGTCACTGTTTTAGAAAAGAAGGGAAATAAAAAAAGACCTTAGTTTACCTAAACGTTTAAGGTGTTGGGGGCAGGCTTGTCTGAGATTACAGATCTCTGGTTTGGCCCATTCCCAACAGGTAACGACCGCATTCCCTGTACATTTAAAGTTAGAAATATAACGCCATTGTGTTGACTTCTGTCACATAAAGTAGAATGGGGATGTGACATGTCTTGTCAGACTCAGGTGAACAATATCTCAAAGAGCGGCCATACACACAGCTGCAGATAAAAGATAAAATTACCACAGTCCCAGCTTGCGACCTGGTATAGCGCATAGAGGCGTAAGATAAGGGGAAAAACATACGCCAACATAGTCTTGCTACAGTCTTTATAGCTCTGCCAAGCGTAGCCAGAAGTTTGAACTTACAGATAATGCCCCCCTGCCCTCCCGGCGTGAATGGATTTATTATTTCCAGCAGCAAAGACAATACAGGAGTCAGAGGTCTCTGAAGTTCACCAGTAAGCACTGCATTCCTAGCAGATAGTCTCACAAAAGGTGATAAGCCTTTTTGATATATCAAGCTTGCTAACAGAGGTTTGGCTAGCAACTCCAGCGTCTGTTATTTCCTCACAATGCATAACTTACCCCCCTCTTTTCTCAGGCCTTTCGCTTCCTTTGAGGCTTCGTGTTTTTGTGCTCTGTTCATAGACGCTCGAGTGTATAGTATAGGCGCCGCCCTTAAATGTCTGTGAACGCCCATTAATTAAAATACCGTCTGTAAAAGACCGCAAAGAAAACATAAAAGTTGTCAGACTTTTTTAAGATCCCTCCTATTCTAGTACGTATGAGCCCATAAAGGATTTGCCAACGTTCGAGAATTCCGCCTTCCATTCCCTTTTTAGCGCAGCTACAGACCTCCAAGTCACACCCCTTTTCTTAATTTGTCTACACGAAATACTTGACAACACTCTGAAGCACCGCCTATTTTGCCAAATAAGGCTGAATTGCCCATACACGGCGAACAATCGATCAGAGTGTAACCTTTTCCCTTCCTTATCCCGTTTATATGGTACGGCAACTTCCGCTCTAGCTGCTAGAGCAGTGCGATCATGGCGGAGCGCGTTCAGCAGCCCCCAGCTAAACGGCTCTGCTGCCGACCCGGGTATAATACAACATGTAGACAGGGGCAACGGGCTGGTGGAACAGTATGTGGCGGTTCGGTGTCTGGTCAAGGGGGATCCAGCAAAACCCAGAGCCCAGAATCGCTCTTGGACATTGCGGCGAGGAAAGTAGCCGAGAAGTGGCCGTTTCAAAGGGTGGAGGAACGCTTCGAAAGGATCCCAGAACCTGTTCAAAGGAGGATCGTGTACTGGTCTTTTCCAAGGAGTGAACGGGAAATCTGCATGTATTCCTCCTTCAACACTGGCGGAGAAGAGAGCGCAGCTACCGCGGAAGGCAGCGACGAGACCCGGCTACCCTTCCGTCGGGGCATAGCTCTCCTGGAGAGTGGCTGTGTAGACAACGTATTGCAAGTCGGTGAGTGGAACGAAGCGTCATGGAAAATGTTAAAATTATTCACCGTCTGAGTTCGGTTACTCCAAAATAAACGTTGTCAATAGTTATATATGAATCACGGTTTAAGTACAATCAGACAGAAATGAAACAAATGAAGGAAATCGATTGAGTTTACGACGAACAAAGAAAGCAATACAACGACAAAGGGCACAACGGGTTTAAATCTCCCAGTAGGGTTAACATTACATCTTGATAGAGCTGGCGTTTTGTTCCCGTTTAGGCTGGATGTCTAGTTGCCATTTGTTCCAGGAGAAAGAGATATAAATACATTATGACCTCTTTTTGAGAAATGGTAGGAGTAGCGAGCTATGTTTTAGCTCTTTTATCTAAGCCGACCTGCATATTTTTGCTCCTACTCACGAAAAAAACACCACGGAAGTGGAGATACATACCTACCCATTATACCATAGCCTATATACTCATTCGGCGTTAAAAGAAAACGCTTTTGTCGACCCTTTTACTGCTTTGTCGACACGTTGTTATTCTCTTTTGTTCAGCATAACCGAGGGTCCTTTTTCCTGTAGATAATTTGAACAACAAGGCTACGGGGCTTGTCTGTTCTGTTTATTTTTCGAAGTGAATGGCATGGGGGAGGTTATTGGCGTACCAAGTAAGTCGAACTGCTGGTCGAGGCGAATGTCAACGAAATGTCAAGCATATGTTGGCTTGACCATTTTTGCTATCCGGTCCAAGTTTTGGGCATTCGGCAGTTGGATGGATGGGTTTTCTTATGAAATAAGAATTCGCTAGCTGTTTTTGTTCTAGAAGCAACCTATTGGTCCTTTGGTTTGTATTTAGTCAGTGCGCATATCAAATAGCCGTCAGGCATCCCCATTGAAATTGGCACTTTGTTCCCATTTTCATGTTCATTTGTGTCTTTTCAGCTTTCTGTCACCCTCCAAAAGGAAGGCAAACAAAAGCGCCTTTTTATTTCTTTTCACTGCTTGTTAAATAGAAGAGATTTGGAAAGGGGTGGGAGGAATGGCGATTTAAAGCTGCAGTGCCTCAATTTTTTAAATGGACCTTGTCTTGCACCAATTTCCAGCTGATTGATTCAGACCCATGCTTGATCGTGTGCTGCTCTGAATATTCAGCGCTGAAGTGACGGGGAGACCTGCCTCGAAAAAAACCCCATCAGTGCAGAAAAGAATTTTGCGTCCATGTATTGTATTTCAGGGCTGCCTAGTGTATTCAAACTTCAGTCATCTTTGTTTGGAACCACCGCAGCCAGCTTCCGATGCTGCGATCGTCCACATTTTTGGGGGACGGTTCAGGACCTTAATCCCATTACTCTGTATGGTTAATCTGAATTGTAATGCAGCATGCGAACGTAATTTTCAGTGTGACCATTCCCCCTCCTCCATAGGCTGCTGGTTCAGTGGCACCTCATCTGGGCTTTGTGCCCTCGCTCTTGAGCCAAAATGGGTGTCTGCTCACATAACACACAAGTCCAAGCCCATGTGTCTTTAGCTCCAGCCTCCTCCCCACTGTAGCTGCCTGGATGCTCTCGAAACAGGGCTCTTCTCTCGAAGATCAAGAGCCCCGTCCTGTTTTCCATCACACTGTGTGTAGAGCCTTCTAAGCTATTGCTGCCAGTGAGAACTTATCTTGTGTGTGCATGTGTGTGTGTGCATGCACGCTCCTCATTCTGCATTCTACCGATGGCAAATGACAGGAGTGCGCACGCACACACTTGCACATGCACAGGGAGGGTTTCTTGGCTGATTGAGTCCCAGTGTGGAATGTGCTGCAAAAAATAAATCCAAGAAGTGATAAATAAAAGATGCAATCTGGCAATCCGGGCCGGGGCAGGGGGGCCGCAGGCCGGCATGGAGCACGACACAGATCGACCGCGACAGGGCCCAGCGAAGGACAGGAATTTGTTTGTTTTTGTCGTTTGGAGGTGGAGGCAAGCAGCGTAGGCCGGGGTTGGAAAAGCCATATATATTCCTCTGTAAATAGCATGGCTTCAGTATTGCTCTGGCAGGTGGCCATGATGGTCTATACTTACATCTCAAGGACGTATGAGAACCCCCACCACAACCAATGATTGCCCCACCCTTCTCACCTCTGGAGCTTACAATACAGTGTTTGTGGTTCACAGGTGTGGCAGATAGGCCTGATGCGAAAGCGTGTGTCTAGCACGTGTGTGTGTGTGTGTGAGTCGTTGAGACAGAGAGGAAAACAGTGAATGTGTCCCGTATTGCTCTGTAGGTATTGTTAATATAGCACCTCGTCTGGCAGGGTCCTCAAAACGAAGTGCTGGGGGGGGGGGGGGAAGAGGAAAAGAACGTAGATACCTCCGCCCGCGTAGAATCTGCCGTCGACACAAACAAAAGGGGTAATGTGATGCAGACTTCGGGACGCAATTACCCCGCCGCTGTCGTCACGTTCGAAGCACACGGCGCGCCTCTGACGTTGACGTTGGCTTTTCTGTTTGTTATTGTTTACATCAGCGTATTGACAAGCAGCAGGTCGCTCTGTGACCTGAGGAGGTCACAGGTCAAGTTCAGCCTCCTTCAACCAGCACGCTCCACTGCGCTGTGTGTTTCCACATGTTGGTGAAGCAGTTATGCACGACTCATTAAGTATTTTTGGAACCAGTGCTTTTTTTTCCCCCCTTTTTTTTTAAAAAACAAAACAAAACAAAAAAAAATCCAAACCATCTCTTACAGAAAATGGAAGGTTGGCAATCATGGATAATTAGCATTCTTGATATTTAAGTTGATGAGATGAGATTCCTATTGATTCTTAGTATGAGATGCTTCTTTTTTTTTCCAGGAAAAGAACGAGAGAAATGATTTAATGAAAATTTCATCAGCGGTTTAAATGTCAAACTACATATAGTCCTTTTTGTAATCACACCACTGAAATTTCTCAACAAAGATGCTGAAGTCTATGGCTTTGTGTGACAATGTATGTTTGTACTCGTGCGCGGAGCTCGTGCGTTTGTGCACACTGCATGCACCGATAACACACTCTGCATACTGTGTGTGTTGTGGTGATGTTGAAGGAGGGGTGGGACTCGGAGTGTCTGGCGTTGCCAAATGGCATTTCTGACACTTTGTACATGAAAGTGCAGAATTTTAAGATCTGGAACTTGAATCTTGCGTGAGGACGGTGCCTGTAATGCAGCACCGAGGGTGGAGGACCCGAAGGTGGGAGCGTTTACGGAGGTTTACGGAGGAAGGGGAAAGCTGCTCGCTGCTGCTGCTGATCCAATGCGTTCAGTTTTCGGTCTCTTTACTAGCTTTGGCCAATATGGGTCAAAAAAAAAAAAGGAGGAAAACATTTTTTTAAAACTTTTTTAAAATGATTTGTCAGCATCACATGTTTTGAATCATGGCTGACTGTTATTACCGAAGAAGCAGCCCTGTGCTAGAGCAGCTAGGGTTAGTTGTACAGTAGTAAGATGGAGGGTTACAGCGTTGGACTGTGACAACCTGGAGTGCTCTGTGACGCTCCGTCACTGAGAATCGCGCTGAATCTAAAGAGACTGTAGGAACTTCTGGGTTTTTGTTCACAGAACTGTGAACTGTGTCCTCTTCGGTTTTCTCTTTCACTATCTGAGTTTTAGAATAGTTTAAAAGGCAGAAATGTATTCCAGTGTGTTTAGTTGTTCTTTTTACCTCCTTCGCCGCTGCTGCAGGAACTGGATTAGCTGCTGATTTTGGCCGGTTTTACAAGTAGACTTGCATTGCCAGACTGGGATTACAATGTGGATCCATGCGTGTTTTTCGTAAGATAATCTTTTTTCTAGCCCCCCCATACACACACATACACACACACACACACACACACACACACACACACACACGTTTTTTCATCTTTTAAAGAAATATTATTGCAAACTACTGGATTGTCTTCAGTCCCTCGAGCAACATCCCAGAATGCTGTCATCATTGTGTTGATTCAGTAAATATTAGCTTGAGTTTGTGAGGGTTTAAGAACCGCAGCTCCCTCTAGATTAATGAACGCTTAGATGCAGTGTTGGTCTAAACACGTAGGAAGGAACTCCTTGGTGCAGTGTAGCAGGGGGTTCCACCCCGCGCACGCCCCCGAACTGATCCAGGGAGCGGCCGCGGGGCCTGGCCGTCTCGGGGGGGGCTGCGGGAGCGGCCTTCTCCTCCGACGAATCCGTGCCCTGCGGGACGGTAATTTCCAGCCGAACTTCAGCTGGAGTGCGGTGACCTCGCGTGGAGCGAGCGGAGAGGCTCACGCAGTTTCCTCTCCCCGATCCTGGAGCAGCGGCCAGACCGAACGTCATTCCTTAACGGACATCTTTGTTTCCCGATACGTAGGCTTGTGGGTGGTTGTTGTTATTGTTGTTTTTTTTTTGGAAGGGGTTCTTTGTAGACGCGATTGAAGCAGAGTTGGCGCTTTGCATTTGTGCCACTGAAATGGAAGATTAGATGGGAGTCCTGATTGTCTAGAACACAGCCTTCCGACATCCAGATAGTTAAGAGGCATCTGGTACTGTGCTCCACCTCAAGTTCTGGTTACTCTACTGCTGGTACTGCTTAACTCCTATATCCCAAACGAAGGATTCCAAAAACTCTATTGTGGAGTTGGAATACCTGAAAAATGAAAGGCTTATTTTTGAAGAACTTGAGCTTTTCCTTTGAGAGCTCAGGCAGCATTTGAGTTATAGCCTCTTAAACTTTTTGATTTAAGGGATCTTTGGAGTTTCGCCCCTTCGGCCTGTACACATGTCATAAACGGATGTTCACTCGAGCAAAGTCGACTCCTTTGTTCTTTACTGCATATGGAATCCACCCATAATGCTTTCCGACTGTCCATATGGTGGTGTCGGAGAGAATGTTTCCCGAGAACGCCTTCGAATCCCAGATGAAGTAATGAATAATTTTGTGCAGCTCAGCTGGGTTAGTCTTATCTTGTTCATTTAAAGAATGTTCTGGGATGTAAAATCTGGAGTCGCAACACCTACGTCTTTTGTGTTGCCAGTACTGGGTGCGCCTCGGACTCAAGAACAAAGATGGTTTTCAGCGGGCGTAAGACGGCAGGCGAAAACGGCGACTGTTCCGTCTGCGATTTCTGATTGTTGGACAGAGCCGATGAGCTCACAGAAGGGTGGCTATTCTTACCAGATCTGTGCTGCACTCTGGCCACTCAGAATGTGGTCACACTTAGGCCTACATTAGATACTCTACATTAGAGACTACTTTCTCCCTCTCTCTCTCTCTCTCTCTCTCTCTCTCTCTCTGGATCAATGGGTTCAAGAAAGGATTGTGGAACTGCAGAGCAAGAAGCAGAGCCTGTCGCTTATTGGAAAGGACCTTCATTGCTTTTGCTCCTTTGCTCCACACCCTATTCTCTGATTCGTGTGTTGTTTATCAGCAGTATTTGAAATGCAAATGGAAATCCAATACATTTCTGTCTCACGTAATCAATTTTTATTGGAGCCGTTGTGAGCTGTGAAACTGCGGAAGACCTGTGAGGTGAACGGTCCATCTTTCACCTCACGCCACTGGTTGAGAGTTATGAAAAGGTCATTATTTTCAGAAAAGGTTTGTTTTAAATACTCCAGCTTTTAAAAAAGGAAAGCTTTATGACTGAGGCCATGGAAGGAAAAAGTTAAACCTATTTTTGCCCCTTTTTTATGATTAGGTGAAGACGTGGTTGTGGCCTGTAGGAAATGGGCTGGAATATTTTTCTCTCCGACCGATGCTGCTGGAAATCTCAAAGTCCTGGTCAGGTATTTTCCAGGTTGTCGTCAGCGTCTCTGAGACTCCAAGTGCGCCTTGACTCGAGGGATGTGTGTTGTATTTTCTGGCTCCAGTTGTCCCCGTTCAAAAATATGGCGCCCTCCTTCCGAACGGGGCTTTTATGTTTCTCTTACATTCATTAGCTCATGAGGAGGAGGGGGACCCCCAAATATTATCATCACGCTTTCTCTTTTCTTTCATGGGGGACATATTTGATGAAGGGAGGAATGAGGAATGCCTGTAATTGCTTTAAGGGCAGCAGCTGTATGGGTTTTTTTTCTTAGTTAATATTTAGTTAATCTCTAGACTCTAGACCTGCGGGACTGTTTTCCACCAGCTCACCATCCATCTTCTCCTGATCGGTATTCAGCCTTGTCCCCCTGTGCCATTAACCTTCATCGAGAGGAAGGGGGTGGGTATGTATTGGGGGAGGTGAGTATAGGAGAGAGGCTGTGTGTGTGTGTGTGTGTGTGTGTGTGTGTGTGTGTGTGTGTGTGTGTGTGTGTGTGTGTGTGTGTGTGTG
>JAOYMR010000014.1:14419585-14430584 GCA_025802075.1 Tenebrosternarchus preto
TGTGTGTGTGTGTGTGTGTGTGTGTGTGTGTGTGTGTGTGTGTGTGTGTGTGTGTGTGTGTGTGTGTGTGTGGTTTGATGGGAGGGGTCTGGCAGGGGGCCATGTATTCTTGGGTAATAACTCTGATGACTCCCTCACTCCCTTTGCCTCCTCTCTCGTTTGTTATGGGAAAGCAATCCAGTGAGCAAACAGAGCTCTGAGGCCGGAGGTGGAGGTGGAGGTGGAGAAGGCAGTGGGGGAGGGGAGTGGCCCTGCCAGGCCGTTTTGCAGCGCCTGCCGTGGCGACCGGCTGCTGGGAAAACACGCCTGGCCCGCAGCTGTGCTTTTCCAAGCTCGGGGAGTGCCGGGAACGCCAACCCTGTACCACGCTGTTTACTGATGGGACCACACACACACACACACAGACCCGCGAGCTTCAGGCCGCACCTCCATCTGCTCCGTCAGCCTCTGTCATCGCGCCGCAGTGTGACCCGCACATCAGAAAAGCCTTCCATACACGTTATTTACCGAACCTCGAGTATCGGCCGAGACCGCAAGAATCCTCCAGGTGGCCCAACACACAGAGTACGCGGCCTCCGGTCTCCAAGCGAGACAGATCGAGTTGAGCCACGTCGGGGGCCTTTAAACTGCCCTAAAGGCTCTGGCATGCCAGCCTTGATTCCATAGGGCTGTTCTCTGGGCTTCATCAGACCTTTCCACGGCTCGGGTGCCTTCCGGGGGAAGAGCGGCGGCCGGGTCCCGCCCACCACGCAGGCCTGCGGAGGACGGCCGGATCGGTCACGTGCTCTGACTGGTGTGTGTGCCGTTGCTTCCCTTGGATCATGTAACGGCCTGTTTTGTTGCCTGGGTGGGTGGGTGGGGCTTTAATTGGAAGGTGTTGTGGGGGTGAGGCTGGTTGTTTATGCTGGTAAACAAACAAACAAACAAACAAACAAAAAGTAAAAGGGATGCCGGTGTTTAAAGGCGAATCTGACACTGAGATGTAGTTCTCTGGAATGTAGATGGTAAGGCCAGATAAAAGTGGGTGCAAGTCTTGAACTTGTTCCAAACCCTGTTCAAAACACGGCAGTTAGACGCCGTTCTCTGGGAATGTCCTAATTTGATTAGATAAGTATTTGGGTATGGACAATTGAATTTACTTACATGTAAACATAATCACATTTATATAAAACACTTGTGTCCATCTCACTACATTTACCACAACTAATGCAGGAATTGGGATTACTGAGGGAATTGTTTTTTCTTTGTGAGGAACCATTTGATTTGAGAACTTGTGTGGCTAATGGTTCCTAGAACATGAAAGAAAGAGGAAAAAAAATCTTTTTTTTTTTTTTTAAATCTCCGTCTGTTATTGTACTGTCGATCTGTACTTGGTTACAGACGTTTGGGTTTTACGCTGATGTTTTCGTTGTAGCCAGTTCTCGGCTAAAAGCTGTGAGCGTACAGGAGAGTGCTAGCGGCCACTCAGTCGTCTGATGCTGGGGGAGGGGGGTGGTCATGGCTGAGAAGTGCTTTTGATCTGCTGTCTCGTGTTTGGGTGGTCTTGAAGAAAACAAACTGTGTAAGAGCGGCGTTGGCTGAGCACAAACTCAAGCACGACCGGCTTGGTTTCTGGGACGACACAAACCAGGGGCTGTGCTAAAACTGGACTCTTTTTTTCCCTTTTTTTTCCCCCCTTTTCCTCAGACTGCCTCACTCGGGAGAATAACCTTAAGAGCTCTGGCAGGGTGAAATGTCAGCATTTAATAACTTACACATGAGATCCTCCGGGTTAAACACTGGTGTCGTCTAATCAGGGGGCGTACGAGGGATGGAGGTGAGGGGAAAGCAGCCAAATATCTCCTCCTCTTTGCTGTGGTTCCAGAGAGCCAGGAGCCACAGGAGCATGATGCTTCAGTTCCTTATGCCCCAGGACCTCGAACTTCTGGTAAAACGACTGTTGATTATAAGCCGAGCGCTGCTCACCCTGTTCTTCAACCACCAACAACTGGGGCTGCCAGTGGCCAAAGATCCATAGGGTTATTTTGCTCTGTGTTATTTTTATGTAAACAGAGCTTTTTTTTTTTTTCTCAATTTGGTTCTCTCGGTCAGTGGTTTGAGTGGGAGGCGGTGTTTTACGTTCTCCTCTGGTCCAAAAAAGGTAAACACCACAACACGTCTCGCATCATTAGGCTCTGTGGGCACTGGGCTTCAAATCACTGACAGCTTCCCCAAAAGCAAACACTCCCTCTCCCTCATATGTGGCTCCTGGCATGATGGAGGCCACTTGCTTGTTTATATTAGAAGTGCGGAGCATTGCATTGTGGGAGCTGGCAATGTGATATGACTGTGGGCCCCCTAACCTGCTCTTGTATCAATAACCTGATATTCTCACTCTGATTTTCTGAGTCTTCCTTTTGAGTTTATATTCGCACGTTCGTACTGTACCATATATGCGGAAAAAAACGGACAAACTTTACTAGCTGCTCTCTTAACATAATTGTAATCGTCCTGGATCTGATTGTCACACTGCCTGTTCTCCCGCTCACTCTTTTTCTCTCTCTCTCGCTCTCTTGTGAGTCATGAGAAAGAGGGAAGCCTTTCTTCATGTTGCAGGTGTAGGCCTGACACACAGGGCACTTTGTCTGGAAGGAATTTTACATGTCGGACTCGAAACTCCAAATAATTAATTCATTCACATAATATATGATAACCAGAGTGAAAAATGAAGTGCTTTAGAAGGCTGAGGAAAAGGTGGGAAAACATTCCGAAAAACCAAACCATCTGTTTTGTGTATTTCATTTCCTAAAGCACAACAGGATTTTTTGGTCACTTTGGTGATCATGTTTTTAGAATCAGCATGAACCATAATTCTGTGTGCTTTTGCTGATACATTCTTAACTGGAAACCTGTAGTTTAGAGGAGCCTCTTGGTATTGCTCTGGCTGGTTTGGGATGAGGTGTGTTCACCTGTGGGAATACAGGGCCCCTGTATAGAGTTTTTCATTTTCTTTTACCATTTGGCAGTGATGTGCATCATTTCTTTCTGCCTTTCCCTGTAGTCGTGCAGCGTTTGTGCTGTGGACTACTTGCCATTTCTGAAAGCCTCCTGTAGATCTGACTTGGGTCAACGTATAGGTCAGAGCTAATTGGACATTTTTGAAATGGTAATGTTTTGAAAAGGGCATTTGTGAGTGAGAAAGGTTACAGGCCTGTGTTTTGATTACTCAGGTGGGAAACGGGAAGGGGGGGGGGGGTGTTGGCTTCAGTGTTGAACAGGATAGGATTTATGGCAGCCAGTTTAGGAAGCACTCAGAGTTGTCCATCTTTCGGAATACGGGCTTGTCTGCGTGCCTTTTTGCTGGCCGGTTTTTATCTGCGGGAAAAGGCTGGGCTGGTCATTCTTCTTCATTTTCTTTGTCAGTGTGTGTGTGAGAGTGACATGCTCCGCTGTCGGCCAGGAAATGAGGTGTCATCAATCTCCTCAACCCGGTGCTGCTGGCTTCTTCCTGTGAACACAGGAACTAAAGCTTAACACCGTTGTCAGTTCTTTACTGCAGCGAATCATGTCCGTTTCGGGCTCGGGACGGACTCTTCCCTTTTGGGAATTCTTCACCTTGTAGCAAACCAGTAGTTGCCCAGCTATTGCCGCCTCATTTAGCCAGCTAAATAACTGATTTCTGTTAGCTTTTGTGCCTTTATGTTAGTATTGCTGGTCAAGAATACATTTTTATTTAGTTTAAGAGAAAAAATAAACACCAAAAACCTAATCTTGGTGTAATCGTATTAGCTAGCTAGGTTCTTTTCCTCGCTTGATGAAATCCCCAACTAGATATTAGGTGCAGATTGCCTGCTACTCCAAGCTCCACTGGGTTTTATCCAAGTGCTTTAATAAAACTGACCATCGAGAAGACGTGTTAATTAAAGTCATGCTAATTGTCTTGTTGCCCCAGTCATCCCATTAACTCTAGCTTTGGCATTAGGTGTGTAACGGCAGTAAATTCCCCCTCAGGAAGAGGCGCTGATGCAGGCTTAAAAGACTGACGTAACTCAAAGATCCATCAGCACACGTGCTACTATCCGCCATCCACAGCTTATAAAGTAATGATAGATAGCTGCAAGTGTAATTATTTGTCATATAACCGTGATAAACGTCTGCAGCTGTAAGTCAGTCGTCCTGAACCAGCATTAGATTTCCCTGCGCATTTGCACAGCTCATGAAATATAAGCGGAGAACATTCTGAAATATAAGCCCAGATGGCCTACATATAGTGGATGTCTCCATCGTCCATCTATAGTAATCCACTATGTAAAAGGAGCATTTTCTGCATGTAGCGTTACTGTTGTTAGTGTAATGAGATCCTTACAAATAATTCTCCAAACCAAGTAGTTAGTGTACAGAAAAAAAACCCCGTCGTTCACGGTGAGCTTAACCGAATGGAGGTGAGGTGTGGCTAATTATTTACCAGTCTGTCGAACTGGTAGCAGGAAGTGCATGGGCCTGTCTTTAACCCGAGCTAACAGATGGCTCAGCACTGATGAACTGTCCGGGAGCCGCCGCTCCTCGTGAGATGTAAACACTCGGGAGAATACCCTAGCTCCCCGCTCGCCGCCCTCTCCCATAGCAGTCTGCTCATTAAGGAGTTCCCCCGTCTCCTTAAGCTCCTCGTGTGGCTCGCCATGCCAAGAAAATCATTTATTCTTTGCGTGCGCGCGTGTGTATGTGTGTGCGTGCGTGCGTGCGCATATGCCTGGAAATTTGAACCCTACGCTGCTGTAAGCGCCTTTCGTCCATCACTGTTTTTTTTTTTTTAATCATCATAGCCTACTACCTGTGTGTGCACACTGCTGTGGATTCATTTAAGCTTTGATGAATAGTAAATTCTCTCCAGCGTTTATTTATATTGGCCTTTAAATCTACACTTATTTTCATTATTACCTTGTCCACCCTCAGGGAGCGGTTCTGAGGAAAAATAATTTTGATTATGAAGCGCACTACTCGGTAGATACGTTTGCTTGGAGTTAAAGGGTTTGTGTAGGCCCATCTGACGATTGAACGTAATTGTTAAGTGGGCACCTTGAGACCGACTGCATAATTAGTTGATTTGTTGAGTGAATTGTTTTCTTTTCTGATAGCGCCATGTGTGAATGAATAAGCGCGAAACGCGGAAAGGTAGATGCTACAGCCAATATTAAGAGTCTAGTTGCATGTCTGTTGTTTGCCTGTAACTGCTGTCGGTCACAGTCTACACGCTCCAAGCATAACACCCAAGTAGTCCGTGTTTTTGCGAGTCTTGCTTACGTAAACCACGTTGTTACATAGTTCAGGCTGACCAGAAGCTTCATTTAATATCTTGCCATGTGGCTCACGACCAAGCAGGATAAAACAATATCTTATGTAAGCGTCTTCGTCAACTCCGTACGTGCAGATAAAGCGCTGTCTCACTGCTCCACTGCGGGCCTGATTTCTGTGCCGCGGAGGTACGTGTAAAAGGGTTTACGTACCCCTTTATTCCGTATTCGCGAGCTCTCTGTTGCAAAATAGCCTCTGGCTTTTTCCTCTGCTTACCTACAAAGGCTTTTCTTGAGCGATCAAATACTTCCAGCATTGCAGAGAGCGCGCGGATAGGTGGTCAGAGCAAGGTCAGAGCGGAGAGGGAAGCGTAAAAAAAAAAAACTCAAAACACGCAATTCTTTTTCTTGCTTTGCCTACCGTAGTCTGACTCGCGCTACCGAGAGCCGCGCGGAATTAAAGGGTGAGAAGGCCGTTTTGCCTCGCAGGCAAGAACAAAATGGACGGGGGAAAGCAAAGGTGCTTTGCCTTCCGCCTCTATGAAATGGATAAGGTCGGTGTGGATAGGTTTGTGCGTGCGCGTACAGGCGGTCTGGCGCGCCACCGTTAGCGGTAGCCCCAGAAGGAGGCACAGCACGCGACTCCAGGGAGCGGCTCTCGTGCTGACCCATCCCTGAGGGATCCCAACTCATATTCCTTTGAAAAGCTAAACAATGTGGGCGAGTAAAGGGCGCAGGGAGAGAAAAGCTGGTTACCGTACTCCCTGTGCTCGCTTCTGGCCTAGACTTTTGTCCAATGGTTATTTAGCAGTGCATACATTACTATATACACACTGAAATATATAGAATATGTACAGCATAATACTTTTGGTACTTTTGGCAGTTTACCGTGTTGAAGATCGCAATTTATTGTTGTTTATTGAACGCTTGTAGTGTGTGTGTGTGTGTGTGTGTGTGTGTGTGTGTGTGTGTGTGTGTGTGTGTGTGTGTGTGTGTGTGTGTGTNNNNTCCCCCACCTCCCTCCCAGTGTGGAGTCTCTCTCTTCTCCCACACACACTCCCAGACATCTGTCAGCCAACAGGGGACTGAATCCTTCGCCTTCCTCCTCTTCCCTTTTCTGCGAGCGTTCCGTATCCTTGCTCGGAAGTTTGCGTCTCGTTTTCCTCGACTCAGCGGCGACCTCTTCTGTTTCTCGCAGGTTTTCATCTCAGCGGCACGGTGACGGAGCCGGCCACGCCGTCCGAGCCGGAGGTCGTGTGCAGCGTGGCCATCAGCTTCGACCGCTGCAAAATCACCTCGGTGACGTGCGGCTGCGGCAACAAGGACATCTTCTACTGCGCCCACGTGGTGGCGCTGTCTCTGTACCGCGTGCGGCGGCCCGAGCAGGTCAAGCTCCACCTGCCCATCTCCGAGACGCTCTTCCAGATGAACCGCGACCAGCTACAGAAGTTTGTCCAGTACCTCATCACCGTTCACCACACGGAGGTGCTGCCCACGGCCCAGAAGTTGGCCGACGAGATCCTCTCACAGAACTCCGAAATCAACCAAGTGCACGGTGAGGAAAGATGTGTGTGTATATACACACACACACACACACACACACACTCGTGTGCTCATGTTTATCCATAAAGAGCTGGAAGAGGAGAAAAAAACCAAAACAAAATGAAAAATCACTCCAGCTTCGCATCTCACGGAGGAAACGAGCGACTTCTTCAGGATGGCCAATGTGTTTAATCCAATTCAAAAGAGGCACTTGTATATTTACTACATGTCTTATTGTTTTTCCTTGCAAAAACACTGGATGAAAACCCCTTTTTTTCCCCCTTTATTTCTCTCATATCAATGACATCCTCCCCCCCTCCCCTCCCCCGGACTGAATCGTCCCTAGTAGGGGTGATGTAAAGCTCACAGGGAAAATGACTCTGTCTCGCCTCTCTCTCGTCATGTCCGCGCGAGGCACAATGGTCGTATTATATTTCACTTTTGTCGGGAAGGGGGAAATCTAAAGCGGATGTTCCAATTATAGAAAAAAGAGCTGGTTAACTGGCACATTTTGGAGTGAACAAAAACAAAAAAAAAAAAGGGGAAGTGCTTTCATCAAAGCTGTGTGAGTTCACGGCTGGAATGCAGGAAGTTGATTTGATGTGGCGCTTCGTAAATCTTTATAACGACTGTAAGCGTTTAAAATCGTCAAACACACTTGGGGTTGGTTTTTTTTTTGTGTGTGTGTGTGTGTTTTTTTTTGTTTTTTTTTTCCCCCTTTCTTTGTTTGGGCTTCACGGGGCTTCCTGAAACCCCCGCACACATGCTAAAAATCCAGTTTTTCTGCTCCTCTCAAACCCAGACCTCCCCAGTCAGAAGCTCCTTCGTACTGTCTGGACTGGATTAGGAACCATTGTGTTGGTTCGCTACATGCTGGCGAAATGTGTCGGCCCGTTCGGCTTCGCCTTCGCTCGCTTGTCTCTGCCCGTGTGTTTGTGCGTTAGTCTTTGTACTCTCTTCGGCACAACGCATCCATGCTGCAAAGACAACAAACATACAAACGTATAAACACGTCCATCTTGAAACCTCCCCCCCCCCTTGTTTTGTCAGCTTGCTAGTTTGCATTGTGCGCTCTCTCTCTCTCTCATGTTTGAGGCGTTCTGATGGGTTTGGTTTCGTTGTGTGCGGCAGGTGCTCCAGACCCCACAGCGGGTGCCAGTGTCGACGACGAGAACTGCTGGCATCTGGATGAGGAGCAGGTCCAGGAGCAGGTCAAGCTGTTTCTGTCCCAGGGGGGATACCACGGCTCGGGCAAACAGCTCAACCTCCTCTTCTCCAAGGTAGGACGGCCCCATACCGCTCACCGGGAGCTCAACTCTGCTGGACTCTCTCTCGTTTTTATTGAATTATACAGATAGTTTCTGATGTTGCAGAATTTTTAGGACTGAACCCACAACCTGTTAGGCTCGTGTCAGGACAGTGGCCTGACCTTCTGTTGCTTTGTGTCCTCCAGGTGCGGGAGATGCTGAAAATGCGGGACTCGAACGGGGCGCGAATGCTGACGTTGATCACGGAGCAGTTCATGGCTGACCCGCGGCTGGCTCTGTGGAGGCAACAGGGTACCACCATGACGGACAAATACAGACAGCTGTGGGATGAACTGGGTGAGTCCAGTCCCGCTCCCAGTCCCGCTCCCAGTCCCGCTCCCAGTCCCGCTCCCAGTCCCGCTCCCAGTCCCGCTCCCAACAACCACCTGTAGTGTCCAGGAAGCAGTGCCAATAAATACAAACCAGTTCGCACATCCGAATGGGCAGCAAGGCTGGACTGGTTTACAGCAGGGCAGTTGTATTCAAACTGGACCTCCTGATCCAGATCCACTCCTGGATTTCGCAACCACTTGTGCTCGATTTAATGATTCGTGTAACCGGTTGGCCACTTTGTCATCTCACCTGCCTCCTAGGTAAAGGGAGTATGGAAAACCTGCAAGGGTGGAGGGTTTCTGGCTTCACCACGTTGGAGATATACATGCAGTGACCACACCAACCACGCTAAATCCATTTGCGTCTCAGAGGACGGACGCTTAAGAAGGCCCTTCCTGCGGGGCAGGCGAACTCACAGCGTTGGTGTGGATTGATACTGTAGATCCCTCTCAAGTACCCCCAATCCCCAGTACAGCATTGTGGGACGTTTTCGGGCGTTTGGAGAGGTGTTTGGTGGGGGGAGCTCTTAACCAAAGCTAGGCTTCCTCGCGACCTTCACGGTGCTGACGGAGAGGAAGCGAAGGTTAAGTGTTGCGTTTTTGTCTAACTGAAGGAGGTCCCCTCCGCCTTTTGTATCGCTGGCCGCCCGCGTGAGTGTGAGGCATTCTCTCGTGGAGGTGGAAGTTTTGGGGGGGGGGCCATGGAGTAAACACTTCCATTCTGGATTGTGTCCATCAGGGGGTCGCGAACAGGAAGAGGAAGAGAGGCCCCTGAGTCACCAGGGAAGTGGGCCTGTCGAACAAGTGGCCTTTTCCATGCACAAACACAAATACACACACACACACACACACACACACACACAGCAAAGAAGGCACATCTGCCTTTCAGAACAGTGGTTCATGGTTTTGCATTTTCCTCCACACACATTCTCTGCACATACTTCCTTTCGTCAGCATTGCAATGAAGGCTGGCTTTGTGAACACGTATGCAGATTTTTATTATCATCTTATTATACAGGATCCCTGCTGTCCACTCACTCAGGTGTGTGTCACTTCTCAGAGCAGCCATTTTGTCTGGTGGAGAGCTCAGAAACGGGGGGGGGGGTTATCATAAAAGAGCAGCAATGGAGAGTATGTAGCTCTCCCTCTCTCTCTCTCTCTCCCTCTCTCTCTCTCTCCTCTGTCTCTCCCTCCCTCTCTCTCTCCCTCTCTCTCTCTCTCCTCTGTCTCTCCTGCTGATGAATCGCCAGGGCTGTCAGGTCTGTAATTGGAGAGGCCTTCGTTATGAAGGCTGCCCCTTCCACACACTCACACACACACACACACACATGCACACACCCTCCACCTCCAACTCCTGACAGGAGCGATAATGCTAAGACCATTTCATTAAATCCCAGGCACTTAACGTGACACCGCCGGTCAGGTAGGAGCTGTGGGATCTTTTGGGGTGGGTGGATGGGAGGTCGGCCGGCGGGTGGAGGTGGGGTGGGATTTTCACGGCTGCAGCCAACGCAGCGCCCCTCCTTTTGCTATCTGTCTGTCTCTCTCTCTCTCTCTCTCTCTCTTCACCATGTGAGGGCCCCTTTTGTTGAAGGAACCAAGGCGTTTGCCTCAGACAAGGGGCCCGTCATTCATGCAGACAGGAATGGGGAAGGATGCCGTCGGTTTTGTGTGTGTGTGTGGGGGTGTGTGTGTGTGTGTGTGTGTGTGTGTGTCTTGGCTGCTGACGACCAAAGGGAACAAAATGGGAAGTGAAGACTCCGGTTAGGGCCATGGAACAGTGTGTGTGTGTGTTGCACATGTGTAGATGAATTTATTCACCAAAAGCCCAATATTGTTTTAATTAATCTGGGCACGGGTGCCTTTGTGGTGGTACTCTGATTCTTTGTCGTCTAGGTTACGTCTGCAGAGAAGCGCTGGTGGGGGGGTGTGGTGTGGTGTGGTGGTGTGGTGAAAGGAAGCTATGACTCCTCTCTGCTGACATGTCTTCGTCTCCATAGTGGCAACCGGCCATGTTGTCCACTTTCTGACGGGGCTTGGTTCGGTTGGTTGGCGCGTTAGTTTTGTAAGCGGTCCGTTCCATTCCGGGCGTCGGCCCAGAGCCGGGCGTCACGTCGGTGGGGGTCGGGGTTCTAACTCTAGCTGCCGCGTTCTCCCTTCAGCTGCCCCCAATACCCCAACAAAGGCCCTCCCGCCCTCCCCAGTCTCGCCACCTCCCCTCCCCCAGCCTCCTCTCCTCATCCCCTCTTCCATATTTCCTCTGTTCCATCTCTCCCTCACACCTTCATCTCTCTCTCTTTTCGTCCTCGTCTCTGCTCAGTCTTTTGTCTGCCTTTGTTCAGTTTTCCACTCTCTTTAATTGTTCTCATGCCATTATGTTTTTCTTTTTCTCTCTCATGCTGTATGTCTCTCTCCCCTTCTCTCTCTCATATGCTGTATGTCTCATGCTGTATGTCTCTCTCCCCTCATACTGTCTCCTGGGGGGGGGGGGGGGGGGGGGGGGGGGGGGGGGGGGGGGGGGGGGGGGGGGGGGGGGGGGGGGGGGGGG
>JAOYMR010000014.1:14445483-14463929 GCA_025802075.1 Tenebrosternarchus preto
CTTTCCGGCCCCCACATTTTTATTTCCCCCAAATTTTTTATTCCTTCTATTAAACCCTTGAATCGTTGGCCCGGGCTTCCCATTGTTTGGGCGGTTGAAAACCCCCCCCCCCCCCCCCCCCATCAAGCCCCAAACTGTCTCTTCACTAGCATTATCCCTGTCCCTTGTGCAGGTGTCTACGCGCTGGACAGCATCATGCAGAGCTGGTTCACCCTCTTCACGCCCACTGAGGCCACTAGCATCGTGGCCACCACCGTCATGTCCAATAGTACCATCGTCCGCCTGCACCTGGACTGCCACCAGCAGGAGAACCTGGCCAGCAGCGCTCGGACACTCGCCCTCCAGTGCGCCATGAAAGACCCGCAGAACTGCGCCCTGTCGGCCCTGACGCTCTGTGAGAAGGACCACATCGCCTTCGAGACGGCCTACCAGATCGTGCTGGACGCAGCCGCCACCGGCATGAGCTACACGCAGCTGTTCACCATCGCGCGCTACATGGAGCACCGCGGATACCCGATGCGGGCCTACAAGCTGGCATCGTTGGCCATGGCCCACCTGAACCTCAGCTACAACCAGGACACGCACCCAGCCATCAACGACGTGCTGTGGGCGTGCGCGCTTAGCCACTCGCTGGGCAAGAACGAACTGGCCGCCATCATCCCCCTGGTGGTGAAGAGCGTGAAGTGCGCCACCGTGCTGTCGGACATCCTGCGGCGGTGCACGCTGACCACGCCCGGAATGGTGGCGCTCCACAGCCGTAGGAACTCTGGGAAGCTGATGTCACTTGACAAGGCGCCGCTGAGGCAGCTTCTGGACGCCACGATCGGAGCGTACATCAACACCACGCACTCGCGGCTCACGCACATCAGCCCACGCCACTACAGCGAATTCATCGAGTTCCTGAGCAAAGCGCGCGAGACCTTCCTCATGGCGCACGACGGACACATTCAATTCACGCAGTTCATAGACAACCTGAAACAGATATACAAAGGCAAAAAGAAACTAATGATGCTCGTGCGGGAGAGGTTCGGCTAGGCCACAGGTCGTCACACTCCTTTCACTTGAGTCTGCCTTTGTATCCTTTCTAAGTTAAAATGACAAGAAAAAAAATGGATGGGGGGGGGAACACAAAACATCAACAAACAATAAAAAAAAACTAACAAAAAAAAAAAAAAACAGTAAGAGCCACAGCTGTATTATGTGTATAGAACTTGTTTAGTTTGCGAGAAAGGAAAATTGTCATGTTGTGGAAGTTTTATGTGTGTTCCTTTATTTGTACGGAAGTGCGTGAGAGCGATAAGAGAGGTTTAAAAAAAGGCAAAAAAGAATTAAACACAAAAAAAAAAAGGAAAGAAATCGAAAAGAAACGTTTTGGTTTACACTGAGTACATGTTGTCCAGTGGCAAAAGTCCACATAGCACTCCAGATATCTCTGTCAAACATTCACAGCCTCAAAGAGAAGAAAATGGCTTTAAACCAAACAGAGCACCTCCATCCCAAGTGATGAGTACCTCGTATGACTGCAGCTTTACTCTCCCCTCCCCCATTTTACACGCTATCGGTGTACTAAAGAAGCGTTGGATACGAAGAAAAAAAAAAAAAACGCACCTAAAAAAAAACAGTTTGGGTTTTTTTGTTTTGTTTTGTTTTTTGATTTTTGTTTTTTTTTTCTTTTCCTCTTTCTTTCGTTTCTCTTTTGTTGTTAGCAGGCTAATCGTGTGGCTTTGCGGCACCAGTCATCCAGGAGCATGTCTCAGATACACAGATACTCCCAGACACACCTAGACACCCGCTGTTGTGCTCGCGCATGTGGAAACTTAGCGACTGTTGTGCTCGCGCATGTGGAAACTTAGCGACTGTCGACATACATTCTCAGGGATTTCTCAAGAAAAAAAAAGGAAAAAAAAAAAGAGAGAAAATGATCTTGGAAAAAAAAGAGAGAATGAGAGCATTTTATTGTACTGTATATATGATAGTATATGTCTGAATATTGAAAAAAATGTATACATTAATTAATTTATAAAAGAATATTCTATGTAATGCAAAATACTTGAAGCTGCAGTACTTTTGGTTTAAAACAAAACATATCAGAGGGACAAAACGTACGCCTTTGCTCCAGAAGCTGGAACTGGGCCGTGAACCTAAACATATGGGCACCTATGCAGAGCCACCTATTCAACTGCATGATCCAACTGGTATATGGGAAACCGCAAATGGGTTTATGTTTTGTATGTATATTCAAAATGTCTGTATCCAGGGTGCCCTGAATTGTACTGGGCACCAGTGACATAGAACGGTGAACCAGAGCGGCAAGCCTTAGCATTAAGAATGGGGACCCCAAAAAAGGGTAGGGATGGAAAAACGTAGATCCAACCGAAACCGACTTTTAGTAATTAATGTTTCTGATCATACACGCACGCACACACACACACACGCACACACACACACGCGGAGTAAAATTGGCCTGACCACGTTCGTATCTCTTTCCACAATTATCAAGTCACAAAGAAGCTCCGTTTTATACACAATAACATGTACATGTATATTCTGCTGACATCTTGACTTTGTGCAGGACAGAAAGTTGCTGTGTAGGTTTGACTGTTCAACATTTTTTAATGCTTTTTTATGTTTATTTTTATTTTATTTTTTGTTCCTCTAGAATTCCTCAAACAAGAACAGCCTTCTTTCTTGCCTTGTCTTAACGCTTTAAAATAACCAAACTGGAGTTCTAACTACCAAACCTGTTCATTAAAATGAAAGCCAACCAACTTTGGTTAAAACCTTAGTGTCTTTAATTTTAGCTCAATGGTTCTGTACATTGTGCTTTAAAAGCAGTTTTCCTATGTTCTTTGGTGCAAAACGTTGTCGAGTGTCTCTTGTTCCCTTCCTTAGAGGTTTGTCTGTAGCTCTTTCTGTTTGTTTAGAAACAGAAATATCATGGTCTCCATTTTATTTATTATAAAAGGTAAACGATTGTACTTCCTCACTCGTGTCAACATGCTCATGAAGTTGAATTTAAGATTTGATACACCGATATCAATTTATTTATGTAACTAAATCACTGTTTTATAAACTTGTTAATGATTCAGCATTTTTGTTTTGTTTTGTTTTAATTAAAATTAGTTTTTTGAGAGGAAGAGATTCTCTGAAGTTTATTTGTTTCCTCAAGGCAACTTATACCAATTTTATTATTTTTCCTTTTATACAGGTACAATATTGTCTTTAAAGGTGGACTAGGTCATTTGTGGTAGAAGCTTTTTATATATATATTAAATACTCTTTACATCAATACAATCAGTACATTAAATGTTCTGATGCTGTAAAGGAAATGATCTGTAACAAGCCGTGGGACTGTAAAAAGAAAACGTTCTGACCGAATGAAGTTACTGTATGGCTTAACCAAACGAACCTACCTACCTCACGACCTACCCACGTGCGCGCTAGGCTGTCTGCACGTGAACACATTTGGACCTGCGTGAAGTAACCTCACGTGGCTCTACATAGACCTTTGCTGAGAGCAATCTGAGAATGTCAGAGAAGGTTACACCGTTACCTACAACTGCAAAAAAAGAGAAGGAATATGGGAATAAAAAGGCTATGGCCAAAAAGAGTTTGGATAAAGGACGCGGTCAAACCGCTGATCATTTATGAACATTTAAATGAGTAAATCTGCCTAACGTTAACGAGTGAACCAGTGTGGCTTTCCAGAGGTAGCTAGTTAGCTGCCTAGCTAGCTATTCCTGCTAGGTTTCTTAAGTAATGCAGTTGTTTCGTTAGCAACCACAAAATAAACATTCAGAATTAAATTGGGCTGTGATGAATCGCTAGGTTTATGGATGTTTTAGCTTTGCTTGCTACAGTTGCTTGTATACAGTTTTGCAAGCTAGTCAGCAATGTTACTCCAAACTCGATTTTAAATATTATTTTCCAGTACTAGCACAGTAGCTTGACAAATGTGAGTACTAACAATAACTATTCGTTTTATGTTTATTATGAAAAAGATGTTTTTTTTTAATGTGAATGGTGTTTTCTTTCATGTAAATGAAACGGGAGGCAACTAGCTCGTTACCTAGTAATGAAAACTACGCGCGCTCCGACGCTGACGCTCTCTCCTGGACTCCAGCAGTTGTGAGGGTTCATGTGTTTTGTGGGTTTGGCTTTGAAAGTAGGCCAGATAGGTAGTGAGAGTGGATTTTTCGGTTGGATAGTTTCAAAAACTAGCTAACACTTGCTTGTTTCTTTAACTACAATGGCAAACCACTTGTTTGAAGTTTGGATAGTAGTGACTATATGATAAAAGCACGCACGTGATTGTTTTGAAGATTTCATATTTTAAATAATAAGTTAATTCTTTTCCAGATTTTCGCTACGTTTTATTTTGTTTTACTTGGTATTTGCCCATGCCTGCAGCTCAGGAGCTCCGCCTCCGGTTTCCGAAACCCCCCTCACAGCTCCGCCCCTTTTGAAAAAAAAAAACAAAACAAAACTCTAATCTATCGTCCAGTTCAGCTCATCAGCTCCCCCGGTGGTCACGAGCTGGGTCCACAGTTCAGCAACAGCGAATGACAAAAACATACTGAGCACGACGCAACCGGGAACGGAACCTTAACTCCAGCTCCTCTGAGTTGATTAGAGAATTTACAACCCGCCGAACTCCAGAGACCGACCGGAGCCAGGCGACTGTCGCCTATGTTGCATTAAAAAAAACTAAACAGGAACTGGGAAAAATGGCTGCAGTGGAAGATTATGACACTCCTGTTGCCCTCTTATATTTGGAGTGGAAAGATAAGGTTGGCTACACTTAAAAAGGCCAAGTCCCTCCAAAAGAGCCCCTCGCAGTTAAAATTTAGTTGGATGACTGAATTTCAGGCATTAATAAGCCAAAGGTTTAAACTACTGAGGTTTCCATGGGGAACCTTGTGTCACTTTTAAAGTATTGCAGGAAGAAGTGTGAATGCTACCCTCATTTTCACCTTTACATACTGATAAGCACACATGCTGCTTGTATAGAGTTTTAATTTACTACTGAGTTTTATCTTTTCTACATTAGGGGTTTCAGAGGATTTTGACCTATTGTCAGTGATCATGACATTTTTTAATTAGATGAAATTTCAAATATTGTAGAAATAGTAATGTTTCGATATGTGAGAATACCACGATGACATGCTTACAAACATTGTCTACGTCTGCTGCGAGTGTGTGTTCAGTTTTACATTCTGTGTCGGGGGAACAGACAGATGGACTACAGGCCGATGCTAACCGCGATTTTCTCTCCTACTCCTGAGAGCTCAGATGCACAGCCGCTCCACGCCGGAACGTTCTGCCCAGACCATCAGTCCCTCAGCACTTTTGGAAGAACAAACTGTAATTGCCTCGGCTGTAATACCCGTAAAGCAGCAGAGGCTTGTGAGGTCTGTTTTTGCCAAAAGCCCAGCAGAGCAGGAGGCCTGGGCTTCCACGGGACAGAGCCAAGCACTCGAGTACGGCAGTGGCAAATCCGAGCCCTGTTTTTGTTGTTGTTTTTGCATTTTGCATATGAATGCGTAATTAAATTTTGCATAAAGCCCTAAATGTTAAACATTAAAAGAGACATACAGGGGACCCCTGAGTGATGCAACAGAAACATGCTCTGTCATTGGGAATTCGCCAGTTCCAGTACTGATGATGCAACGGGCATCTGCACCCTGGGGTCTGGGTGAGCATAATGGTGCTGGTCTCTAGGTGGCAGGGACGGTGTTACTCTTCCCCCCTGACGTTTGGCGACGTCCAGGTGATCATGCCCTGCTGATGGGCGTAGAGCTGGGCTGTCCTTTGATGTAGCACTGAAAGAAGTTGAAGATGTGATGCTTGAGATCATGTATCGCAGAGGAAGTGTGTGCTTGACATGACCTCCATGGTTGAGAGTTGTTGAACGATGTTGGAGGCTAGATAGTTTGTGGATTGGAATTGGGATAACAACTAAATTGGGAGAAAAATGGGAGAACAAAACATCAGCACAAAAAGGATTATGTTGCATTAAAGATATTGAAACATTCAGTGATTTGCTTCTAAGTCATAAGTTGTTAGCAAAGTGACATACTCTATTTGGACAAAAAGGTGTGCATACCTGATCATCACCTATATAAGTTAGTTGGAAGTCCCATTTAAAAAATACATGCATTAATAAGGTGGTGACATCATCCCTGTTTGCTCCTACAATACTCTCCATTCATCTGGGAAGACTTTCATTTTGGAATGTGTGTGGGAATTTGTGCTCTTTTAGTCTAAAGAACATTTATGAGGTCAAGCATTGATGTTGGATGAGAAGGCCTGGCTCAAGTCAGCATTTGAGTTCATCCCAAAGGTGTTCAGTGCTGATGAGATCAGGGCTCTGTGCGGGCCACTGGAGTTACTCCACACCCACTTCATCCAACCATGACTTTATGGACCCAGTTTTGTGCGCAGAGGCACAGTAATGCTATACCCAGAAAGGGCCTTCCTCAAACTCTTGCCACAAAGTTTGAAACATATAATTGTGTAACATGTCTTTGTGTGCTGTAATATTAACCCTAACTCTTCAGATGCCTTCATCTAAACAGCCCCAGACCATTATCACTCTTCCACCAAACTGCTGTAGGCAATATGCACTCTGGTAAGTGGGGTTCTTCTGGCATCCACCAAACCCAGATTCATCCATCAGACTGCCAAATAGTGAAGTGTACCCTAAAGAACACATTTGCACCGCTCCAGAGCACAGTGGCAGTATGCTTTGCATCACTCCAGTCGACGATTGGCATAGTGCGCAGTGATCTGGGGCTTGTGTGCAACTGCTCGGCCATGGAAAGCAATTTCACGAAGCCCGTGCCGTGCAGCCCTTGCACTGATGTTGGCTCCAGAGGCAGTTTGGAACTCTGTAATGAGTGATGCATCAGGGGACAGGCACCATTCAGGGTGTGCGTGGTCTACCAGTTTGTGGTTCAGTTGTTGTTGCTGTTAGATCCTTCTAGTGATTCAGGGCAGATCAAACAGGTCAGACATTTTACAGCTTGTGGCAAAGGTGGGGTCCTGTGACAGTTCCACATTTGTCATAGAGCACTTCAGGATGACCATTCTGCTGCCAGTATTTGGCTATGAGCTTGATTTTATATGTATGTTGGCAATGGATGTGTCTGTAAGACTCAATAATTAGGAAGTGTCCACATGGTTTTGCCCATATAGTGTATCTTGTCATAATAATTAGATTCATGTATAGTGATTACTTAACATTCATTTATTGCAGAAAACTGCTTCCAATGTAATGGAATTTTGCTTACTTGCCGCATCTTTACATCTTGCAAATACTTCTTTTTATTAATTTGCCTTATATAGTGCTTCCAAGATGAACTTGTTTAATATATAGATAGATGTTATGGATTTTTGGACACATTAAATCCTCATAAGCCAACCAACATGTTATTCTAACACTCTTTTGGCCCGGTACTGTTGGTATAGTTGCCCCTCTCCTACGCATGAAATGGCCAGTGTTTAGACTGGCCAGGAAAGATATGCTATCTGCTGCAATACCACAGGCCAGGCTGCACTGCACACTTCCTCTACCACAGGAAACATAGACCATAAAAGCCCGTTGACGTGCGTCGCTAAAGCAGACCTTTTGCCATTCAACGGCAGTAAACTTCGATCCTTTTATCACGGGATGTCCTGACCCTGGATGTCCCTCCAGGTCCTGCTCAGTTGGACAGGCCCTCTTTCACCTTTAAGGGGAAGAACAAGAATTACGGAAAAGTGCAACTCAAGCTCCCACCGCAGCACCAAATAGCCCCGAGCCCTACTGAAATGAAACATCATTCCCTATAGTGACAGAGGCTTTGGTTTTAAGTCTCTGGCACCATGAGCCACACAGTAAATTCAGGAACCTGAAGCTTCAGTTTCATAGTGCCTGGGTTTTACTTAGTTGGTTGGGCTTGTTTCAGCTTTCAGTTTGCCAATGTGACCAGAGATGAGAGGAAACATCTGGCTGTAGAGAAGTGCCTGGAGTAAGGTTTAGGCATAGCATTTCTCAAATGAAAGCAGTGGTAATAGAAATGTATGGCTAATGGTTTGGGGCTCTGTTTAGTTCCACGGGAAAGCTCAGGGCAGTGGTGAATTTGGGATGAGCAAGTATTACTAAAAGGGGGAGGGGCTAATGTGGTCTTCGTTTCAGGAATCATTAATTAAGTGGTCGTTTATACTTGCTTGGAGGCTGTACTTTGAACTTTGCTGTTCCCATATGTATTTTTATACTGAAAGTACCTACTTTGTTATGCCAATAAGTCAATACCAGAACACCAAGGAAATATGTGATTAGGTTAGAATTTTAAATTTGACATTACCACAGTATTCAGTCATGTAAGGCCTAAAATGCCATACTGCTAAATCAGGCCTCCACATAAGTACTGACTAGTCAATAAGGTTCACATTTTACCATGTGGTCACCGTTTGCTCTTTTTGAATAAAGCATTTCAATATGAGGGCTTACATGCCCACCTTGTGACCTCTCACATTTTCTCTAGATTTTCTGATATGCCTTTTTAATTATGCATGGGTTAGCATTTCCTGACCCCCTGTGCAAATCAATGTGTGTCCTCACTAATCTATTTCTCACATCATCTAAGGGCCTTAAACATAATCACTTCATACTGTGTGTGTATGAAGGCCATTGTGTGTGTGTGTGTGTGTGTGTGGAGGATGGAATCCTGCCTTAACATTATCTACGACCTACTCTTACTGTACATGTAGGAGAAGTGTGTGGTGAGGCCCAGACCAAGACAGATCCTCAGCAGCAGCATTTGCAAAGAAAGATGCAAAATACTCCTCCCTCCCCAGCTCATTCCAGTACACACAACGGTTCCACTTTACGAACGTTGTGGCCATGTGCAAAACCAGACTGACTCAGCACAGACTAGAGCATAACGACCGAGCTTCATAAAAGACACCCCACAACTCTTACATTTCATAGTCCAAGTCACGTGCAGATCCTTAAACAGCTATGAGGTCTGGACCTCCACCCCAGACAAGACACAACTGCTCCTCAACTGACCTCAGAGCAGTCTCAGCTAGACTTTTAACCGTCATGCATATTTCCCTGACAACTCCAAACCCAACGTAACTGAAATAAATAGACTAATGCACAAACTCATTAGTTAGTTATTCTTGACAATGGACTACTGTTGTGAAAGTAAACACCATTCTATGATCCCCTGCCTAATTATTTTTAAATAGTCTTGGGCTTCTTCTACCTGTTTATGTTTGCAAGACTGCAAACTCCTGTTGTTTTTGTTATCAGGGCTCTGTGTCCCTATGGGAGGTACAATCTGCAACGCTCCACATGACGGAAACAATGTTTGTGTGGGTCACTCAGAAACATGGCTGCACAACACCCCTGATTAAGTCCAGCGTGGAGCCGTGTGCACTTCAGCTCTAAATAAATTGATGAAAAAAATAAATAATTACAAATCAAACAAGTATCTATAATTAACTAGATAATAATCAAGCGGTCAAACCTCAAAGCTGTTTATAGAAAAGTAATAGTTAACAGTAGAAGAATGGAATGTGGAATGATGGGAAATGAAATGTAAACAAGAAAAGCAGGCACACAGAATTCCATTGAAAAGTTGAATAAGTAAGATGGACAACTGTATATTCAGGTAAAAGCAAGGGAATAATAAAATAGTCAATGCATTAAATCGATTTAAGAGAATTGTGCTAGGCCTACACATATTTATCAGTGTGGTTTATTACTTTGTCTGAAGTAACCTAGATCACATTTCTACATTAATGGACCTTACTACAGTTTTTATTCTGACTATGTGCATTGACCATACTCCTCGTTCTCCAGAATTATAATGACTTTTATTTTTATCATACATATAAACCCATAGGCCATATATTTGCTCTTCCATGAAAGGAATCAACTGATGGCTTTAACCAAGAAAATATCATAATAATGATATTCATATGTGCCAAAAGACCAATATAAACATGATGTGTTGTGGATTTCCGTGAGATGTAGACTGTAGGATGTTCCCCCATGCTTGGAGGAATTAAACTGGACACCTGAAAACTTACCATACGCTTTGGACAACAAAAGAGTCAGGGCACAGCTCACCTGAGAAAGTGTCCTTGAGAGATACGGCTCCATAATCCACGTCCCTTCCCCTGAGCCGGGACTACAGGACGAATTAACGTGTCAAGCCGTCGATGGCGCAGGCTGAGAAGCTCGTTGTGGATTCAGTATTCGCATTCAGCACACACAAACACATGCTGGATTTTTTTCCCACAGGAAAATGGACGTTTTTGTCTTTACAAATAAATGATACGTTGTAAATGCAACGGGATAGAATGATGGTTCTAGAATGATTCTTTTAGGACAGTTAAACGGGTTATAGCGATGGTTCTAGAACAATTCTATTAGGACAGTTAAATGGGATATGATGATGGTTCTAGAATGATTCTATTAGAACAGTTAAATGGGATATAATGATGGTCCTAGAATGATTCTATTAGGACAGTTAAATGGGATAGAATGATGGTTCTAGAACGATTCTATTAGAACAGTTAAATGGGATATAATGATGGTTCTAGAACGATTCTATTAGGACAGTTAAACGGGATATGATGATGGTTCTAGAATGATTCTATTAGAACAGTTAAATGGGATATAATGACGGTCCTAGAATGATTCTATTAGGACAGTTAAACAGGATACAACGATGGTTCTAGAACGATTCTATTAGGACAGTTAAACAGCACAACTCAGTGGTTCATGGTAAGTACAGCCATCCTACAAATCCATATCTGCGAAAATAAATCTCAGGTGCCCTTTGAGTTCATTAACTTACCCATTGACCCTGCAATCGAAAAATGTCAGCCTCCTCAAGTTCCCCAAGAGAGGTATTTCACAGTGGTTGGCAAATCTTCTTCCAAAGGAGACTATATTTCTGTCCCCTGATAAAGAACCGGCAGCCTGGATCACTCCTGAGAAATGAACAAACTGTTTTTAACTGTATGCTTAGTGGTATTTCAGGTCTTTGTAAATTCCAACAAGCTTCAAAGATGAACTCGCCACAGATCAGAAGTTAACCTGGGGATTCACACAAGGTCTTTGCAAGCCCATCTTACATCTAAAATATCTATCAGCATCTGATACAGTGCACAAGGGTATTGGTGACCTTTTCCCTGTAGATGAAAGCCCCCTCTCAGTCTTTCATCTGAAGGAACAGGGTTCCCAAGATTGGAAGACACTGCCAGGTATTTTTTAAGTCTCTGGTTGCCCGAATGATACCTGCATTTGAACTTTAAAGGCAATTCGAAATACCACATGGGACAAATGCTGCACATAAAATTTTCATAAATGTCATTACTAAACATGGGCAATTAATGTCTTCAGAGAAACGGGTAACAAAAACTGCATCTCCACCAAACAATATAAGACTGAAGATATTTTCTTTATTCAAACGGAAGTGTAATACTAATTTGTCTTTGAGATGTTTCAAAATTAACGTCTATACGTAATACAAACTGAGGTGTGTGAAGTCCAAGAAATCCTAAAACGTGAAAAAGCGCAATAGTATTGCTACATCCATCTGCAGTACTTTGAGCATTAAAGGCCTATTTCAACAGCCGTAGTACTAATACTACAAACTTCCAGTTCAGGACAAACTGATTAGCCGTAGCATTCGTTAGTAGTTTTGAAAAAGACACACCCTAGTTAAAATAACTTCTTTCCGCTTTCTGTTTATCTGCTCATCTGCTAGGAGTCCTACTGTCACACCTCTTCGAATGGTACAATGCTATTCCGGTATCCTCTGTGTATTTATTTGAGGCTCATGTCCACGAACCGAGTTTGAACTTAGTTTGCATCAAGCAGGGATCATTGTCGGCAAAACACAGTTCATATTTCCATAATTGTCACGGCTATTTCTGTGTCTTTCCTAATTCGGAACAGTTTGGTCTTTTCCGCGTTATCTTCTGATCTGCCGCTTCTCTCCTCGCTTGCGTAGTCGTTCTTTGCTCCTTTAAATTCTCCAAGCCAGCCTCGGTAAGTCCAGAGAGACTGGCCCAGCGCCATGTGATTTATCTGTCTCACGAAAATGCCCTTCTCTCCTATCCCTGGTGAATTTCCATAAATGCCTCATGAATACCTCCTTTTTATTTTTATTTATGGGCCAAGGTTTTATAATTAAATAGTAATTAATACCGTCGGTGCTAAGGCTTGAACCGTTCCACTCTTCTGCCACAGTCCTCAGTGATGAATCGCTTCCATCTATTAAGTTACCTAACAAGGCCGGGCGCTTCACGACAACTCTGATTAAGGTATCACTCCACCGCGCTCATTAAAACGCAAAAAGAGAGAGGATCTTTCAATTTAATTTTAAAATTGCCCTCGATAACGCCGGACCATTCTCGGAAACCTGACCACTCAGTAAAATAGATCTCCTGGAATATTTATAATAGATGAAGAAGAATAGAAGAACATTAATAAAAGTGATAAGTTAATTTAGGCATCGTGAATTCCACAGCATTTTACCAAAGGGCTCTTATTCCGTTTTATTGTATCTAACAGAGACTTTATTAATGGGCTTGACCTCAGAATTACTGAAATACCTTGACAGAGGAGGTAATTATGAACATGAGTGATACTGTAGCCTTTAGTTACGCTTAGTGTAATATTTCCTTTTAATTAGCTTTCTAAGTGACATTATTGTAAATAATATTGGATAGTGGACTAAACGTTGCTGTGATCCATTTGGTGTGAAAACAAAATGATCTGGTTGCACATCAGTTCAAAATGAAATGACAAAATGGAATAAGGACTTTACTTATGAATTACTGTCAGCAGAAATCCATCACATCCCATCCCATCCCATCCCATCCCATCACATCACATCCATCACATCGGTTTCAAAAGGTTGATGAGTTTTTTTAGCTTTGATATGCTTCTCATATCAAACACCAAAAGTTAGTCTGATATCTGTCAAATACCTACAGCTAATCAGAGCATGTGTACAGGCATGTGTGTGTGGGCACAGGCCAGAACATGAAGCACAGATAGTAGACAACCAGACAGCACAAAAGACAGTTTCATAATTCAGAGACACACACACACACACACACACACACACAACACCTTTTATCAATCTGAAAAGCACAGTTCTCACTTAGTGCAACTCACACTCATCCAAAAAAAACAGTGCCCCCCCTACTGCTGGAGATTCACACAGCTTAAGGCCTTGAAACACCTCTGTTTAACAGTAAGTCATTTTGTTCCTGCTGTTCACAACACCTCCCTTCCCAATCATCTCAGTTACACAGTCTGCAACAACTATTACAACATCATTACCGTAAACAGAGTCAGCCCTGTTACCTCCTCTCATCTTGTTTTCAACTGGAGAACTTCTTTTCTCAGCTTCTTATTTTGCAAATGCCTTCCCTGCTTGGAATCTCCTTGCCGAGCAAAGGTGAGGTGTGAGAAAAAGAATCCCACTGAGAGCATGAATACATTCTGTTCTGCTCCACCTGTTCAGTGACAGGCAGCTTGGCAGGTGTGTGTGTGTGTGCGCCAACCGGCCAGCATTGCTCTCATCTAGAGACAGGCTCTGCATGTTTACCGTATCTCTCTCTCTCTCTCTCTCTCTCTCTCTCACACACACACACACACACACACACACACACACACACATCTCAATTATTCTCCTTTTCCTACAAACTGGAACAGAACTGCCCCAGTATCTCTCTATTCTGCCCAAGTATCACATGATGTCTGAAATGATTATCAACAGAAGGCAGTTGGTTTTGTCAGTTAGTATTAGCAATTTAAGTTAGTGCTCTAAAAAAATAACACATCTATATTGCAACCTACCAACCAAAATGATAAAAAAAAATAAAAAAAAAACCCAGCATTTTATATTCACATTGCTTCCTCTTACTAAATTGCCCAACCCAAGCATCTGTACAACTAAAACCTGCTCTACTGACACCACTTACCATCGCTCTATTGTTTGATGGCTTTTCATTCTGGTTTTACAGTATGACCCTTCTGGCTGGTATGCTGTTAGACTCTTAACGGTCCATATAAAATTCATGCCCAGCAACGGAGTTTTCCGGAAGCCTCCCTAAGAAGGCACGGCCGGAATACGAGACGCCACACGGAAGTGAGGGTACACTAATTGCCGCAAATTGGCCAAACATCTGTTTGTGGGTTTGGATCAGTGTGAGATTTAAATAAAAGATCTAAATGGCTGCCTCTAAAGACAGGAGAGCAGGAGCTGCAGGACGTCGCTGGTTTTGTTCATTTCTTGGTGTTTTTCATGGATCGCATCAGTCGAGCAAATGCTTTGCTAAATAAGCAACAAAAGGTTGTGTGGGATATATTTAGACAGAAGGCTATAATGTTCAAATGTGACAGTTATTATTATTATTACTATTATTATTATTATTACTATTATTATTATTATTGTTGTTGTTGTTGTTGTTTATTATTATTAGTCATTGGTTTATTTGTTTTATTATCCAATTAAACTTGTAGTGTAGACAAGCCTAGCAATAAGGTGGAAGCCAAATGTTAAAATCCTTTTTTTTTCCATTCAAAAGCCAAGACACACAACAGAAAAAAACAAACAAACAAACAAGCAAAAAACCAGAAAAGCAGACAAAATTGTGTTAACATTAGCATTTGTATGTCAGAAAGGACTAACGTAAGACACATAACATAAAAATGGCACTGTTAACATGTGGTGCGAACTTGTATTAATAGTTCATAAGATATAATCCAGGTGCTTGAGCGGATAAGAAGGGTACAAGGTCTATGTAAAACGCACAACATGTTTTGTTTGTGTTGCATTAGCTCACCTGAGCTAGTTTACTGATGTGTGCTGTCAGCTTTAAAGGCTGCTAATCACCGTCAACTGCTTTCTGTGCCTTTCTGGCAGTTGTATGCAGTGAATATCTTCCATACTGTGACGAGTCACCTGCTTTTTTGGTCTGTACTTTAGTGCAGCAGACAGCTTGTACTTCTCCGAGCCCACTGTCAGTCGCCTGTTTTCTTTCGAGTCGTGCGGGCCCAGCCAGCAGACTCTACCAGTTGTCATGGCTCCCCGCCTCAAGTGTCTGTCATTTCTTACCCTCCATCCTCTTCTGCCTCGCTGCCCATCACTCTGAGCGCAGCGTCCCTCAAATGGCGGCAAACGGGACACAGGGTGCAACCAGACGAGCGGGGGCCCCATGTTCTCAGAGGCAGCTAGGATCGACTACTGAGGCCCATATTAGTTTTGAGCGGTATGGAGATTCAGGATGGGGAGTGTATGTGTGAGTGTGCATGTGTGTGTATGGTGGTGGTGGTGGTGATGGAGGGTGGGTGAATCAGACTCCAGCGATCTTCCCTCGTTAATAAGCAGCCAGGCAGGCCCCAGCGGTAGTGCTGTCATTTGGGCTCGCAGGCAGCTAAGGCGGGTGGGGGTGGTGGTGGTGTTGGGGTAGGGGGAGGGTGGGCACGGCAAGTCCCAGTGGCTCTGATGGAGCCGTCAGCGGGTGGCCTGACAGGTGCCCCCCTCGTCCGCGCTCAGAGGTGATCATTTGCTGCCGCTGTATAATGGACCATTGTTCCACTGTGCGGTCCTCTACACTCCACCCCTTCCTTTCTCTTTTCTCTCTCCACCGCTGACTCTCTTTGTTGACAAACACGCATTTCAGAGCTTCCTCTAGACATAGCCTGGCCATGGAATCTTAACGGGTCCAATATCCAGTTAGCTCACCTGCTAGCGTGATGCCATGCCAAGTGAAAACGTTAGCAATCTTCTGCTGTTAGCTGCGCTAGCAATGCTTTGGGCGAAGCGTCGCTTTAATTCGATAGCACAATGCAGGACAGCGGGATAAAAGGCGCAGCAGAGGAGGTGCTGCGGGATCTTTTCATCCCGCGGTGGATTCCTCCGGCTGAGGTGATGTGATGCTCGCTGAGGTACGACACCGCTCTCCCCTTTCTGTGACGGATTCCCGTTCGAAAGGTGAATAGATGAAGCCGTTTGTGGGGGTGTGAAGTCTTGTCAAAAGACAGGAGGATGGTAATAGAGCAGAAGAGAGACAGGGCGAGGGCAAGAGAGAGAGAGCGAGAGAGAGAGAGAGAGAGAGAGAGAGCAAGACAGGCATGGAGGAGGGTGATGAGATGGTCTCGAGCAAGAGCGACTTTGCCCTGGGGGGAGGGTGAGATGCAGGCGGATCACAGCCAGTCCACAGGGACCAGATCGGGGAATGTGTCAGGCTTCAAGCTTCACCACGGCCCCCTTCATCTGGGAATCTGTGCCCGACGCCTCCATGTTGAAAAGCTGCATGGACAGGAACAGAAACGGAGGAGCTGCTTTAATTCAGCCTCCCGCCACACTTCACAGCATGCCGTCAACGAGCTCTTCCGGGTGTCATCAAGGAAGAGGCTTTTTTGTGTGTGTGCGCATGTGTGTGTGTGATAATTTCATACTTTACCATCACACTTATTATCACACAGAAAAGTGTCACTTTAGCGGGGCTGTTGTGGAATTCTCGCACGAATTAACGGCCGCTTAAAGGCACTGGCGCTGTGTGTGAAATTTAGCTTTCCTAGTGAGACGGAAAACTTCTGGGGAGTGTAAGAGGAAGCCACCCTCGGCATCAGACCGAGGTATGTGTCAAATCCAAAGACGCCTGTGTCTGACCGCCTGTGTCTGACCGCCTGTGTCTGACCGCCTGTGTCTGACCGCTTGTGTCTCCCTATGAAAAACATAGCATGAAATCGGTAAGTTCACATATCAAGTTCCAGGAGGAAACATCTCTGTCCCAAGACCTAGTGCCGAAAAAAAGACAACAGACCTCTGTGTGACAGAATCTGTGGGGTGATTCTACTGTGAAGAATAAAGATTAAACCTTTGTATGCTAAAAGCCATCACTTCAAATGTACAAATAAGAGAGAAATCCAGGAACAGGAGAAGGAAAGGCTGATGGGACGCTGGAACGATGGTATTATTCTGTTGCAGGTGTCTCCTGAGAGGACATCTCCAGCTTATCTAATGTCTGATCTCACTACAGCAGTCAGGTTGTACCACGCAGTAGAGAACGGAGCTGACTACTGAGCATTTAAAGAGATTTTCGCAATCAACTGTTTTTCAGCTAAAGACCTGTTCTAGTTCTAATTACTAATACCAATTACTAAAACCAATTAATATCGAGAGCCAATCCCATCCTGGTGGGCAGCAATCAGTGTAATGTGTGAATTTATCCTTCATTTTTAGGTTGTAAGAGTGTTTTAAACACATGTCCTCTTCCAAATAATGAAACAGATAAATATATGTAACAAGTACAAGCTACCAGAGTCATAACTCAGCATCAATATCTGAGACGGTTTGAGGGATCTCAAAACAATGTTGGTAGGGAGGGGTTGTTTGCCTATTTGAACATTTTTAAAGTACATGCTTGTAAAGCAAGATATAGCTTTATAAAAATTACAGTTCATAGTTCTCTGCAAAGCATCCAATTTCACGTTCCAAATTCCTTTTCCACAGCCATAAGCGTAAAAGCACTGGAAACCCATCCTTAGGCCTGTGAACGAGTCCTTTAAAGTATTTATCAAAACCTTGAGCATAAAATTGTCATTTATATCAGCTTCAAAACCAGGATTATAGCTGTACTTATTTTATGTGTGTTCGTAAGCACCCTCACAAAAAATAAACAAACACAATAACAAAAACAATAATTGAAAACTCTAGATTGAAAACCAATAGCATGTTTTTTTTTAAAAGGCAGTGTAAAAATCCAGATCTACTTTATGTGGAGCCTCAGTGTAAACATCCTACACATTGGTTGGATGTGTCAGCTCTCAACTGCGTGGCTGAAACAGGATTCAGGTAAGGTGAGTTCTCTTCTGCCTGCAGCAGTAGGTCAGTGGTGAGGCAGACTGAACAGAGAGCAGAGCTTCAGTCAGAAGCTTATCCCCATCTTTCCATCACTCTGTCACCCACTGACGACTCCGATTGTGTCTCTCGCTAAAACGGCCACCGAGAACATTCATTAGGTAGAGAGGGGGGCATCCATCTCATGTATTCGGGATTCTGAGAGAGCTCTCTCTCTCTCTCTCTCTCTCTCTCTCTCTCTCTCTCTCCCTCTCCCTCTCCCTCTCTCTCTCTCTCTGCCCCCACCCTGTTCAGTGTCTCTTCTAGACCCGCTCTCTTTTCAGACTTTATTACTTTGAAACACTTCTGACCCTGGCTATAATCCCCATTCTATTTCAAGGATGGGGTTAGTAATAAAGCACAAATCTAAAGGTTGTAATGAAATCCAATGGGGTCCCACATTGTGAATGTCAGAGAGAGCAAACAGAGGGGGAGGGGCAGAGGAGCGAGAGGAAGAGCGAGCAATGGTTCGGGGGGGGGGGGGGTCAAAGCTTGGACGAGAACAAGTGTGAGAGTACA
>JAOYMR010000014.1:14465832-14486989 GCA_025802075.1 Tenebrosternarchus preto
AAGCAACTGTGCTTGGTGAGGAAGTCGATTGTCGTGGTTTATTATGTCGTGGTTTAAAATGGAAAGCCGCAATCACTTTTGGACTTCAACTGGACTTACACTTATACCTACACTTATACCTCGGTCTGTCTCAGCAAGGCCGTTAGTTTTAATGTGAATTTTCTTGGCAGTTTAAACTACAGCTGGGGGGGTGGGGGCAGGGAGTGGAATATCAAATATATTGGACACCTATATCCTAAAACATATATCCTATGTCCTAAATAATGGTCCTTTTCTTTTACATATTCAGAACCTGGTAACTATACACACGACTACGATTCTTTTCCTCGTGCTTTTGCTGTCGGTTGCTACGCTCATCAAGCCAGCCTGCATATTAAGCGTATTCTGTTGCCGGCCAGGGGGAGATGTGGTCCAACATATGACCATGTATCTCCCAGATGACATTTAAGGAGTTTTGGTATGCAAACATGCCATGTATGCGCCATCTGTATAATGTCTTTGTGCCACTTCCTCAGCGCTGTAAATGAAGCTCGTGGGACAAAAAGAACCACATATGCTCGTTAGAAAAGTAGCATGGAGAAAACCCCGCTACTGCCTGGCAGCACGGCACACGAAAACGATCGAGACAAAGAAATCCCTCAACACCTTTGCACTGTGAGGTCAAGAGAGCATCATTTGTGAGTTCACAGATGAACGGATGGCCTACTGTAAAAAATAAATAAATAAATAAAAAATACCGTAATTGCAGGCCGGGCGACCGAAAGCGGAACGCTCCGTGCCTCGTGCCATAACGCCTCGTCGCCAGCCGAAATATACCGGAATCCTTATCGGACGCGTCCAGGCTTTTTAAACGGCGCCTGCTCCTGCGATGAGGGGCCTGGTCATGTCAACATCCACATTCCCACACATCCTTGACGTGCCGATGTGAAACATCTTTTATCACCATTGTGTGCTGCGCGCTCTGTCCAGATGGGAGGATAAAACATGCATGAGTCGCCTGCAGCTCCGAAAATAATTACACTCATTTACCAGAGACGAAGAGCGCGCATCCAACCAAGTCGCCACCCATCACAGCGACAAAGCTCCCAGCATACTAATGAAGACGTGGGACAATGACCAACCATCAAACCCCCTTCTCTCACTCTCTCTCTGTATTGTGTGTGTATGTTTTCAGTGTGGTGCATGTCAGACTCAGTAGGAGAACGTGAATATAATAACAGCAGTGAGAGAGTATACATACAGTAGGCTACCCAGTGCTGGTTACACACACACACACACACTTCAGTTTGGGTGCGGTGAAATGAACAGCATTAGAGCCTGCACTTCAGCTCTAGTTAGTTACGCTCCAGTCTTACGTTTCTACGCAGATTATACGTATTAATCCAGTTGGTCTCAACCTGCCATGACTAGGCAGAGAACATATGCGTGGAAACAAAGCTCTGAGTGGAGATACTATACACGCTCAGGCCGGGTCTGCATAATGCTTTAAAAGAGAGCTTTTAAAGGTCTCGCCATACACCCTTTCTGTCTGTTCTTCCAGGCTGGGATTTGGCTGCTGCACTTTTTCTGTATGTGGGAAGTCTACCTATCAGACAACACGAAGAACAGCTCCCCTCTAGCTCCCTCTCCACTCGTTCTGACCTGAATCCCCGGGTCACGTCACCCTCCATACAGAGCGGAGGGAAACGCTTGTGCCGCACACATTCCCGACCAATATCTGATCACCCGAGTGCGACTGCCCGACTGCTTGTGAAGACGAACTGTTCTCGGCACAGCCCGCCATCCGCTTACAACTTAGGTGCAGTAACTGATGAATGGAGATGCTTAAAGGGGAGGAGAATCGAGTTATTAAGAGGCAGGTCCCCCGGAGGACGCCGAGCCGTTGATGATACCCTGAACCGTTGAATAACCACCTTAAAGAGAAGACTCTTTAAGCTTGCTTATTAAATTTTTCACATTGCATGTCGTGGCGCCCGGCTATGGACACGGTTCGATTCGCAGTGCTCTCCGGAGGGCAGTACTGCCTTTGAAAAGGTTTTCCACTCCTTCTTGTAAGATAAACAGAAAACTATCAGCAAGCGTATGCTGTAGTAGATAACCTTTTAGTAAATAATTCAATAGTAAATAATTCAATAATTCAACAGTTAATAAACATAATAATAATAATAATATAAAAAACCTTACAAATGCAAGTCTGTGCAAATATCATGCGAGTGCATCTTATAATAGGAGGGTTAAACTCAAACTGGCCTACGGACACAAAAAAAAAAATCTAAAGTAGCCTCCACAAAGGACTCAGAAATGGAATTTAGTGCATCTCAGTGTGACTTTACTGCAATTTCAAAATTCAAATATTTACCGCAGAAATAAAAACTAAAATAATTACTGAGAAGTAAAGACCTGAAAGCGTAAAATCCACTTCAGATTTGAAACGATAACACACAGCATGAACTCAACGGCACAATGCAGAACATCACTGAGGCCTTTCAGTGTGCTCTGCTCAGCTTCTGACTTTGACGATGTCTTCTGGTCTTGTTGTACGATGTGTAGGTTTTGCTCTGTAGTTACCCACCTCTTAGTTTGTTATTCTTGCCAAGATTTCAGATTCCAATATGTCTCTATCTGTCTGTCTCTCTCTCCCTCCTTCCTTCTCTCTCTCTCTCTCTCTCACTCACTCTCCCTGCACTTCAATGAACCCGTTTCCGATTTTTCTGGTCGGCGGTAGAGGCACCTGCTCAATGAGCTTTGATTTATGCTTTTCAATATTAACGCATTTGTCATCCTCGAGCTGCGATGGAAACCAACAGCTGATGAAGGATGGGAGATGATCGAGGGCCTAATGTGAAGAAACGGCTCACCACAAATGACTAATGAAGTTGCTAAGAATTCAAATGACATTAGTTCAGACATTACAGAATGAATATTACATTGACTTTCATGTGTTCTCCAATGTCCCCTAATAAAGTTGGGACTTTGACCGCTCTTGTGGATTAGTCCTCATTCCAAACTCCACCTGTTCACACTGCAGCCCAAGATTATTTAGGAACGCTTCAATTCCAGCCCCCACCTGTTCGCACCTGTTCGCCCAAGATCGTTTAGAACCGCTTCACTTCCGGTCTCCACCTGTTCGCACTCTGGCCCAAGACTTAGAAATGCTTCAGAGTGGAGCTTTTGCAAAACAACCAGTGCAACAACTCCAACTTGGGCGCGTCCTGATAAGCTCTGCTGTCCACAGCCACACATGGCGGAGACCCAGAACGTGACCCCTTCAATTCCATGTGGGTCTCTCACGTAGCTGCTGTAGGACGAGCGTGAAAAGCATGGACCATGGAGAGGGCGCCGATGGGAGCATCCAAGTGGCCTTTAGCATTTAGTCCTCGGAGATGCAGCATTGACAAACCTATAGGCAGTAATTGGCCCATTACGAGTCCCTGGGATCTCTATTGATTTTTCTGTTTTTAGGGGCCAGTCAAATAATCATTGTCTAGACATCACGCTTTGTATCACGAGTTATTGCGCTGCGATCAGCGAATGTTTTCCTGATTACAGTACTTCGTTGGGTGTAATTTAATATAGTAAATTGAGGTTATTTTTAAGAACAAACGCCCTGCGTTTTAAAATGGTGGCATTGCTCATTAACTGAGATGCAGAGATTCTCATAAACGCAGTATTACTAAACGCTGTGATAAACCCTAATAACCGAGAGAGCCAGACAGGGTTATTATCTACCTATGCCACACCTATCTATAACACCCTATCCAATGGCGTCACAAGGTGAAAAGTGGAAAAGATATTTTCTGGCTTCCATAGCAACCAACCTCTCCCATAATGACAATAACACAATAAAGGCCCATCTACACCTTCAGCATTTACAAAGATTTGTAGTTACTACCGTGAACAGCGATCTGAACAAATCCAGCTGTAGTTGGTTTACTACAACTAGAAATTGCACTCTTAAACTAGACCACAAATATAATAAATCAAGGACGGTTAGTCCATATTCTGGAATATATGTACAATAGTCAAAGATATTAAAATGGTTAAGTGATACAACCAGCAAATCTTAGGTGATCTATGCTCACACATTTTAACCATGACCGTTAACCAGCAATGACTGCTAATGAGGTCTCAAAAAAAAAAAAAAGTCTTGTTGAATACAGCTTACGCAGTATTACCTGGTGGTATGTAAATTAAATCGCACAGGCTTCTTCCTGCTACTTTACATGCATTATTTAGACGGAAACCCAAGCAGACGAAGCAAATCATCTTTACGTCCAATATGTAGAACACGGAATCCGGCAAAAGCAGCGAGATTGAAGATGACTGTGAGGCTGCTTGTACATACCTGCTATTTTTAACCCTGAAACGTTTAATGAGACACAACACACGACTGCGTGTTTGATCAATTACATATATTACAGTGCAGTTTAAAGGTATTATGTAAGATCACGGTACGTTCACATTTATATCTTGTATATTATTCTCCTATGTCATACAGAAATTCGCAGACATCTCACGGACCAACTATCAAAGTCTGCGCAGAGGCCTCTGACTTTCTACCGCCTGAAATATTCATCGCTGGATGTCTGCGGGAAACACATGCGCTAATGCCTACAAGCTCAGAGCCAGGGGCTTTTTTCACACGACCAGTTATAGGGCATCGCATCAAAGGCTGGAAGAAAAGAGGCCCACCGGAGTTCGTCGTACTGAGGCCTGGCTAAGGCCCGCTCTCTGTGCTAAAAATACACCGTTTTTTAGTATTTTGTAGCCAGCGCTACGCACGTGACTTGCGGATCATTCCGGAGGGTTCGGTGCGTTGCGTTCGTCCTTCATGGCGGCTACTGCTAGCACAGCCCGCTGGTGCCGACGACGGCGAGATAATGGTTTTCAACACGGTCTACTGAACGTATATCAGCACTAGGCATTCCGGGTAATACGGCAGTCCTTTATACAAAACGGCACACGCTAAAAGCAGGACTTTATTAGAATCGGTCCTTTAACTTCTGGATTTAAGGTCAAGATAAACCTTTTTGTGCTAATGCAGTCGCATAAAATGAGTTCTGAGACCGGACTGTGTTGGAACCAGGATATCTAGAGTTGTAGTGTGGTCCTACGGTAAATCACTACACGTTTTATGTATATTTCTAGAAACAGGTTTGAGGAAGGGCAGATACAGTACAATTCGAAATAAAAATAGGTTCATTGCTTGGCAAAGCATAATAGCAGATTTCATACAAAATTCGGAGATTCACTGGTCTTTATTTCCCCACTCTTAGAGGAGGGCGGGCCAAATGACACAAGATAGATGTATCTCATTTGAGATGAGCCGTGCATATTGAGGGCCAGCTATAATAAACTCAGATGGATGGGGTGCACATTGCTCATGATAGATAGAGTGAGGGAGAGAGGGAGAGAGAGGGAGGGAGGGAGATGTAAATAGGTAGTGACATGGTAAGCTAAAATAGCACCTTCATAGACACTTATGCCAAAGGCCTGGGGTCCCTAGCTGACTGGAGCTCTAGGTCCTGGAGCAATATGGTGATGCATTTTACAGCACAACGTTGCAATCGGCGTTCAGCAAGCCTGTCAGGCAAAACGTCCGTATGTATGCAGTAATTCAACACTTGAAATGAAGGACTTCATCTCGAAGCCTCAGCTGGTCCTGATCAAAGGCCATAAAGACAGACAGGCGCTGAAGACTTCACAGCCCATGAGCGATTCTGGAAAATCACCCGAAGCGCTACGCTTTGAAGTGCCCTTTTTGTTTTATCTGCTGGGGTTTTAAACTCCTTAATTAAAGGGGCAATGGACCTGATTCATTTCACAAGTTTATAACATTTAAGACAAAGCAGATTTTAACGCGATGCCTTTTGTGCTCATTCACTTCTGTTTATGTAATACGTTGTTGGGAAATGATTGAGAGAGGAAATAAAGACACTAAACATCTCATCGTGGAAACGGCATGGTTGCTCCGACTCAGCATGACAAGAGCATCTCACGCGGCGTTCTAATTTTTCTCATGGGACAATATGGCAACACGCTGCCGGCGTGTGGTTAAGTGCGCCACGCTGTGGTCTCAGGTTGTAATTGCAGGTCTAAACAATAAACAGAAATGGAAAAACGCTGCTGAATGACGAAATCGAATGCCTACACACAAGTCGGCCCGTGTCGTTCAGACCCTAGTGGAATCGAAAGGTAATGCCGATTCAAAGGGGCCACCCCTCCGAAGCAGTGCTTAAGTCTGCCGGTTCTGTCATGTTATCGTGGTGAAAATTAAATAAAGAAAACAACTACAAAAGGGCATATTCTCATTTCCCTTAAGATGAGTCTTTCTAGCAAACCGCCAAAAAAAAATCTGGTATTTGGTTCATTTCACATAAAAAATTACATTTTGTTTGCTTCCACTGACAGCGTATGTAGTCAGCTTCTTAAAAATAAATGATATGGACATGTATATTTCTTAGTCATTAGTCACTAACATAAATACATAGTTCAATCTATATCTATATATCTACAATCCAGTGTTACTGAATGTTAAAACCCCAGTAAGTGAGGTAGGTTGTAATTTTGATGGCCTGTTTGCAGCTTGCTAATGGAACTAACATGGGAATTCTCTGTTGACTTGTACTAGTGATAGAATTAGTAGCATTATACTATTAATCATTTGCAGAGCCAAGAAACAAGACAGAGTCATGAAAATAAACTTGACTGCCTGCATTATACCCTTTAAAAAATTATCAATTACATTTCAATTTAAAAGGGAGGTGGGTGAACCATATTATTTGAGGGGGCCCACGATCTATAGCTGAAGCCCTTCTGTCAGCCTCACAACTGCCAGATGACAATCTGTTTCGGATCATTTTCAAAAAATGACTCCGTGTGGAAATAAAATATGGAAAACCCAACACATTTGTTACTTTCTAGCACTGGCATACAATACGTCACGCCCATAAGTTTGGGGCATTTTTTATTGTATAATAACTGATTCGTTTCTATAACACGTTTGCGTTGCAAATGCAGCACAGTTTATTTTGATGGCATTTCTTAAACACGTTGAAAAAGTTGAAAAGAACCCTTTCAATAATCACGTAACGGCACTTTCTGAATAACATATTCACTGGTGCATTATGCCTAATGGTTGCAGTCACTGACAGAAATAAAACATTACATAACTTAAAAAACCTCTAGGGGGCAGCATCTCTGACCTCGTCTCTGTTGTAGGTATACGCACATGTATAGGAATGAATGACGCGTAAGAAAACGCACCTTCTTGCGTTTCATGTGTGTATGTCTAACTTTCTTCCGCATTGTTTTTCCATTAAAAACAGTTATGTCTGACTGGACTTACTGCAGTTCCTTCGAAACAAGTTGCGTCATTTCGCCTGCATAGGTGGATAATAACCCTGGAGTCACTCACCAGCTCAATCTGTCCCCATCACCGCTCAACTAGGGCACCGGCTCAACAGCTAACACGAGCCGGAACTCGATTTGTCGAACAATTTATTATGTTGGACTGTGACCGAAGAAGGGCTACTAACTGTAAACACGTGTGGTGAAAACATACCATTATCCACAGTACCACAGTACCACACTTGAACACGTTAACGTGAAAATGTTGACATCAGATCTGATATTGAGATCAATTTTAAATACAGAGGCGCACTGTTGAACAGGTCATGTTATCTCGCAGCACATAGCAAACTTTCCCCCATTTGGTCATCAAACCACGCGCTGTGGTTTTCCATCCTTTATATACCAGTCCTCTGATTCTTTTTCTGACAATTTTGCGCTTTACTGATGGAAGAACCGAACATATTTGAACGGAGTCGGAACGCCTGCCGTTCGTGAAATATACATTTTTGGATGAGGTCTGACAAAGGAATTTAAAACGCAGCACAGGAGACGTCAGCACAGTCACGAGAGAAAATTAATTACGGCGCATGCTGCGTTGATGTATGACAGACATTGAATGGCGGAGATAATGGCTTTATCATCAAGACAGGAAGGGACACGGCGAGATAAATGACTGCTCGCAGGTTACAAGACTAGAAGTCAAGGGAAAATAAAGTAGCCTGCACACTACACTTCATAATAATCGAAACTCCTCAAAAATAAAGGCTGACAGAACCTTCCAGAGTGAGTATCTCTCTGGAAGCGCATGTGAAAATGTAACTTTTCAGTTTGAAATTCTTCCAGGTCGCTATATATTGTTATCATTTATACTTATAGACCCCTCTTTATGTATGTATTGTACACAAGATTACATTCTGAAATCACAAAAGACTGACATTGATTAAGATGTACTGGGGTGCAATGGTGGCCTGCACACTATTACCCACACAAAAAACGATTGAATGTTAACTTGCTTTTGTTGTTGTTTTGCTGAAAATGACACACTGTGTTTGCAGCACTGTTCACCACCTTTGAATGCTTTCTTTTTGGTTCGCACCGACAATTTTCAGTTGTCACATAAGTAGCAGGGGAGGAAGAACACGAAAAGACGATGAGTGGGAACGGCCGTCGAAAAAAGCCTTGATCGCCCTTTTTTTCAATCTTCAGCCCACGGTCTCTTTCTGCACTTCAAAGGACCCTACTCGCGGGAGAAGACCCCCCCCCCCCCCTTCCTTCCTTGTTGAGGGGTCGTGATCGTCCCTCGCGTTGTCTGTCATTCCTCCACGTTGGTGAAGGAGAGGAGGTGGAGGAAGGCACGAGCGACGGTTCTGAAGCCGCTTCCCGAGGAATTTGCCGCCTGCTGTGCGGGGGAGGGTCAAAGGTAAATAATGTGCTGAAGATGAACGTGCATGGTGGAAAAGATGCCACTTCCCTCCAACACTCCTAACTGCCCAAACAGAGCAGATTCCTGCCAACATAACAGGTTCAGGGTCCACTGATGAGAAGAATAACCAGGAAGTGTTTGCCATGGTTGTTGGTTTTTTGCGCTATGCAGCGTAAATACTAAACATAAAATGGTGCTGGTCATGTTGTCCTCACTTAAATGACAGTTTAGACAGTTAAACACAGACATATAATTGCTTCTAATATGACACAAATAAGGCTAAAAGATATATTAGTATTTTTAGAGAATTACTGTACAATGTATTTCTTACTAAAATGACTATATAAGAATTATTTAAAAAGGCACACAGAACATGTGAATAAAATATTAGATATTTTTGTTCAGTCAATTACTGTTGATTTAAACATTACTTGAATCAATATAACCTGTTACATTTTAAGGCTGAAATACATCACATTTAAAGACAAGATTGTTTATAGCACTGGGCTGACACTTTCAAAGCAACCTACAATTGTGACTGAATACACCTTGTGCAATTGAGGGTTTAAAGGTTTGCTCAATTTTGCAGTGGTGGGGCTTGAACCAGAAACCTTCAGAGCATTAGTTGATTGCCTTAACCACTGAGCTATCACCACTCTTGAATATCATTTTACAAGCAATTTCTGAATGGTGAAAGACCTTTTTAAATGTCTTTATAAGGAACAGGGAGTCATTCAATACTACTTTTCTAAGTTGAATGCATGGTGGACAAAAACAAAGTATAAAAAACGAAAGTCTAAATTATTAGCCTTTAAAGCAATCCTAACATTACTTGCGCTTCATGTTTAAGACTGTAATCATCTTGTATCCTTAAAACACCATACGAGTGTTATTAAACTCTGAAGGGAAAAAAATGAACTACTCAAAATGCTGGTATGGCCAACAAACACACAAAAGCTAACTTTCCCCAATTAATCTCCTGAGCATCTTGCAGCTCCACTGCACTAAAGTAAGGGTCTGGAAGCTGCCAGAAGTGATTAATCTCTCCCTCTCTGCCCTCTTTCTGCTGTCCACGCTGTACGTTACACACTTGCGTCCCAGATCCAAATCAGTCGTGTGACGATGTTAATTAAGCCTGGGCTAAGTGCCATGGCACAGAGCTCGCGGGAATCTGTGCTGGCCATTTTTTTTCAGCCAGCCATTCCACTGACCACAGTGCCATGCGCCACACGGACCGCTTCGCACTCACGAGGAAGCTTTCTGGGACAACAGTTCATCTGCCAGCAGTCCTGGCCTGCGCCGCCAATAAGTGGGCACTGAACGAAAAAGTTTAGTTCGCTAAGAAAGTTTTCGTGCTTTTTTTTTTGTTGTTGTTGGTTTGTTTCTTTCTAATTCCCCCCCCCACAGTGTACAACATTTGTGAGTTCTCTGTGTTGTCTGATATTGTCAGTGACTAAACTGTGGCAACGACAGCTGCTGTTTGACTTCACGCGTTGCAACTCAAATTACACCACAATTGTGTATATTTGTCCCCTGCATTAAAGATATACATTTGAAATAAAAGTAGACCATCTCAGGAAGGAAAATGCTAGAAAAAAAAGTACAGTTAATACATGTACTGTCAAAAAAATATGCTAGTTTTGACCTGTTAATGCACACATAACAGCACATTGTCATACTAGAAGCTCACACATCAATCAAATTACATGCTGAAATACACCAATACAATACCACACTACTTAGTCAGAAAAAGAGCCTGGTTGGCATTTTAATTACGTTTCCTCTTAGCTTTGCCAGATTACGTTGCTCAGTGACGTCTTCATAGACCATTACTTACTATGGCAACCATGCATTTATTATTAACCGGTTTTCTATACGTTATAGAGACACCTCCTGAACAAAAGGGCCAGGTATGCTTTTCTACTCCAGTCTTTGAAAATGGCATGAAGCCACCAAATATAAATACAACAGATCTGAAACAGTCGGCCTGGTTCGTCGCAGACCCGCCCCGTGTCTGCATGGTGGATTAACGGTAAGCCTTGCATTAGTGGCACAGTCGAACACGCTGCTCTCGGGAGTAAAGTGAAAGAGTTAAATCCCCGCGATCCCCTTGCCCCACTAATCCCTGAGAAACCCCGGCAAGCATGCGAGTGCTCGCTTCAAGTCTGACAGGGCAGGTAGCCGTTGCTGGGGTAACGGGCGATAAGCAAGTGATGGCAGGCACCTTGGGGAGCACGCAAGGTGCTCTGAGTTGACACAGAGATGGGCCGGCTACATTCATCTCCAGAAACGGATCATCATGGAAAACAGGAATGACAGCCTCGCGACGGGCTGGGCGGGGAGGCCTGACAGATGTTCCCCACAAAGAGAAACTCTGAGAATGCTCATAATCCCGATATGGACCTCCGTTGTTCACTTCGAAACACTACAAAGCATTATTACTGCATGTTGAAAGAGCCAAGATATTCAAGATATAGGTTCTTACATATAGGTATTCAGTATAGGTTCTATACTGAACAGGTTTTGTTTATACTGGGAGTTCAGTTCATCGCCAAGTCACAAAAGTGCCTATAGTGGTAACTGGAGGACACTCCCTAATCACCACTGCTACTGCCTACTCAGTCATTGCCACATAATAATCCTGTATTCTACTGTGTGCAGGGACCCGGACAGCTGGGGGAGGACCCGGACAGCTCCTCTCAGCACGAGGCTGCCAGACGGATGGTCCTCTGCTGCCATCAAGTGTACCTTCTGGTCAAACATGCAGGAAGTGCCGACTTTATTATTAAGACCAGGGACACACCAGCACTAGGGATGCTAACGCCAGCTACGAGAGGCAATAATTTGAGTCAGTACTAATATATGCATTTATTTGTAACATTCTCCGTCATTCCATTCGTGGATGACTGCAGAGGTGCACGCACTGCTACGGGCTCGGACTCTGCTTCCAAGGCATGTAACAAGCTGGTCCTGAGAACAGTGAAGGCTGACCTGTCCTGGGCCATCAGAGAGGCAAAGTGCACATACGGTCAGAGCATCCACACTCACTTCCAGAACAGGGGTGACACACAGCGCAGTGCATGCAGGCCATTACCAACTACAGGACAGTGACAGACTACCTACCTGTGACAGTGATGTCCCATTACAGATGCACAAAACAGCTTCTATGCACAATCTGAAGCACAGAACAACATGGTGAGGAAGTCCACCCTTCCTCCCAACGACCAGTTGCTGCGTCTCGCTATAGCTGATGTGAGGAAAACTCTACAAAGAGTCATCCCCACGGAGAGCTGCTGGACGAGACAGTACCCCTGGCCGAGTGCTCAGAGGATGTGCAGAGCAGCTAGTAGATATCTTCACTGATATCTTCAACATCACCCTGAGCTATGCCATCTTCCACACGTGCTTCAAGGCTACAACCATGCCGAAGAAGTCCACCATGTCCTGCCTCAATGACAACTGTCCCGTGGCACTTTCACACAAGTCATTATGAAATGCTTTGAGAAGCTCGTCATAAGGCACATCAAGACCCTGGACAATGGACAATACCAAAGAAATAGTTGTTGATTTCAGGAGAACAAAGTGTGGCCACTCTCCACTGTACATCGACAGATCCCCTGTGGAGGTCTTCAAGAGCACCAAATTCCTTGGGGTTCACCTGGCAGAGGATCTCACCGGGGACATCAACACCAGCTCCGTCCAAGTCTGACCTGCACAATTTCACCTTTTGAATTCTGACGTGGATTTACATTTTAAACAATGGCGTTCTAGATTTCGCCAAAAAAAAAAAAAAAAAAAAAAAAAACTTTTCGTTGGAATTGCAAACGTTGCTATGTCTTGGAAGTTGAGGCTTCTTCAGCATCTTGGAGATCTTTAAGTCAGTTTTAGCTGCCTGTCCATAATTGTATGACGCAGACAGATCCGTGTCAAAACATGGACAAGTATTTTCTTCTCATTGAGAGGTAATGAAGTTAAACACCGTTTGCTGTTGTTCAGAGATTAAAACTAAAGTCACGAAAGTGGGCAGAGGACGTAAGGGATTGCAAGTTAGCATAGGGACGCTACGCTGCTATTTTAGCTAACTATATAGTTAACTGTTGTAGGTACCTATGTATTCGTCTTCTAAAATCGGTAAAACCCGTAATTTCTGAGAAACGGTCTTCAACCAGTTAGCATCACAGGTGAACTAACTCGAGTCTGTGATTAACAGGAACACGATCACTGGCCTGAAAGTCAAGAGGCTATTTATTTGGCGTTCCAGCTATCTACAGGTACACAGTGAAACAAAATAACGTTCCACGACCACATACAAAAGGACATAACACACAAACAAAAAAATTAAGGCGGCACGGTTCGAGTATATGTCTGCATACGTAAATAGTGCTGCTCCATTTTGCAGGTATTCATGAATAAATGAATAAACCGCATGTAACTGCTGCTGCACTGACGTTGCGAATATTATATATATATATATATATAAAATATTTTGGTTGTTTGATTATATCTGCTATATAAGCTTGGCATTTCGCATTACGGTGACCGGAACAAAAGACGTAGTAGCTTTCACTTTTATGTCAGTGTAACAAACGCGCCCAGCCTCACGCGCTTCCAGCTGGCAACTGCGTTCTAACCACGAGACCGAAGAGACAGCTCTCCAGTACAGGATTAAGTAAACACACACACCCCAATTCAGAGGCAGTTTATATGGGTCCTTCCCACATAAACCCTACACAAGCGCACGATCACAGACGTCGTGAACATCGCATCATCCCCTCACAGCAGGGAAGGTCCCACTTCTGACAGCATTTGTATCAAAGGCAGATTATAATGACCACACCCAGCCACAAAGCTCTTCCATGTGAACACAGATATATTCTGACCAATAGACCAAAGAGTAAGGAAAGGCAGCCACAACACGTCAACTCTCTTGTGCGACGGTGTTCCTTACGGTGAATACAAGAACGACGTTAGTTTAATAATGGACGTGTAGATGCCAGGAAGTGCACTAAAATTAATAATTAATTTCAATTGTTAGGACGCCTTTTAAGAAGCCTTTTGGTTCTGACAGATGAAACCTAATGTCTGTTGAGCTACAGGAAATTAGTTTGTATGCAAAGTATAAAATTCTAGCTTATGCATTGACAATAGTTGCCAACCGGTTCGAAATTTATGACAAAACCTCTTTGATTCAGTAACAATTTGTCCTAAATTCCAGGCTCTTTAACATCATATTATAACTGTCAATATAAAACAAACGAAAAATGTATTTTGTGATATTTTGGCCGGATCCTCTCCGTTTCTCCTTTGCTGTGCACTGACGATGTATAGGGTGAGCGGCTCACGCATGCGCTGTAACACCACTCCCTCTATCCCCTGACCTCCTCCCGGTTTCTGCTGCGCTGAACCACTTGGTCCCTCCTCATTAAAACACAAATAGAGCCAAATACAAATATCCCTTACACATGAGGTATGGCAGCTATATTTGGCAAGATTCTTATCGGCATTTATGTGGAAATCAAACGAAGCGATGGTAAGTCATGTCCAACCCGAATTCTTAAGATTTAGTGAGAATGCATTTTGAAGGAAGGGCTGCCGTTAGCCTGCTACATCATCTTTGTTGCCGAGTAACCCCGGCCTTTGGAACACAGTGAATGAGATAGCTTGCAGCATGCTAGCGTGCTAGCTAGCTAACTCTTGAAAAATGTCAAGGGAGCACCATTAACTGATTGCTAGAAGGCATCATACACATAGAACGAACGCTTATTATAGTCGTCATCACACTGTCTTTTGCATTGCGTCGGCCGTAACGTCCTAAATATACTTTGCAAGCTCTCCAGCCTCTCAAGCATCCTGCATCGTAAAGAAGAATTTGCTAACACGTTAGCTAGCTTAGCATCGTCGCGAAAACGCCCAGGGAGACGCTTACAAGCTGTGTACCGAGGGACAAGCAACAAATGGATTAAGTATCTAGCACACACATAGCCACAATGCCACGATTGTGTGGGGAAGCAAAGCCCGGCAACATTGTGTCTGTACTCTTGGTTCTGTTTCTCTAGTGACCGCCCTTGAATAAATTTGCTGGTATGGGTGATGCTGGATATAACCGATGCGGAATGGGAATCTCATAGGACAAGCTGTATGTTTAAACAAATGAATATCTAGATAATTTACACAAAATGTCATGCTTTAATAATGAAAAATGCACAGATAACATTCTTTCCCCCCTGAAATTAGCGCAGCTCTCTTAATATTGGACTCGCAAGAAAACTTCAAAGACTCGTTTGATTTAGATTTAGTTTTTTTGCCAGGAAATATCAAGCTGATAATCTAGAAATTGGAGTTATATATACGCGTAGTTGTTTTTCGAAACAGAAATAAACTTCTCTGTTGGACCGAGTTAAGATTTGCCCCTTGGATTCCCAGTTGCGATCATTGGTTCGTGTGAGAGCGCAGTAAGAACACGCAATGCGTACCAGCACTAGCAGATCATTTCTGCGTTTCTTGCTGTAGGTATTTTCAATTTAACTTGTATGTGTGTGATCTCAATAATACACTTATTCAAAGTGTAATTCTCTTGAGGTTTTAGTTAATGTGTGAATTCACAGACGTTTTAACCGCATAAAATTATGTCTTTTGTACTTTTAAAGGTGTATACTTATTATTTATTTATTATTTATTTGTGGGGTTTGAGGTGGGGGGTATTTCGGCACTCTAATTTGATCGTTCATCGTCAGCCAGCTGCTAGATGAATACTTGCCTACGTTTACTTTCTGTGACAGTTTTCACTGGCTAATCATGTCGACTTGAAATGTGATGGATAGTGTGTGCCACAAGAAATCATTAATGTCTGATGATAAGGCTCTCATAATGAGCACTTTCAGAGTGACACTTTTCGAAACGATCATGTTTGCATAGTTTATACCGCGGAATCAAATGTCGCATAATGAAATGTAGCTTTTAAAAAGTTTAAATAGGGCTGTACAATATATCATTTGTTGACATTTGCCATACTGATATCACAGAAAGATGCAATGTACAAATTAGCGTTCTAACAAATGCCACCGTTTTTAATTGCGCGCTGCGAGCATCTTGATCAATCTCATGCGTTACAGATGAGTGTTCTCTGAGCATTTTTGATAAATTAGGGCTTTTACATGATCCGGCAAACGTAACGCAGGCCAATCTGCTACCATGTCACATTATATTTCCGTTTTCAGCACTTGGCGGCCGCTCTTACCCAAAGAGACACTTGCATATGTTTATCGCTACCACAGTGTGTTTGTGTGTATGCAAACCTATGTGAATCAAACCTATGACCTTAGGTTTGCAAGCACCTTGCTCTACATTATTTCTAGCAAAATAAACACAGTGAGGGATTTTTTGCTGTATTGTGCATCCCTGCTTTTGAAGCATTGATACAGTGGGGTTAACAATGGGCTTTACACATAAAGGAGGAGTTGGGGTGGACTGAACATGGCAACCCATCTGAATGCCATGGAAAATATCAATAATAATCAGCTCTTTAAGAAAAATGACATAAAAACCATTTGGATCAAGCTACTTTTACTGAGGTTGTATAGAAAAAGAACGAGAAAACACTGAATGTCCCCACCTGAACAACACTGCCATGCAAAATCAGAACTGATGAGGTTTAGAAGATTTTAGAAGGGTGGTCTCAGGCAGGACCACTTGTTCTGATTGGCTGAAAAGTGCTTTCTACCGAGAGACAGCTGAGTTGACCATACAACCGTATCTCCGTTCGGTGCTGAAGTCATTCGGTGCTGAAGTACAAGTGAGCGTTAATTGGTCATGGTTATACTGAAGTCACAGATACACTGCATTTCATGTACTGCAGCCACAGGTTGAGAGACAGGGTGGATATGGCCCTGCAGTCTGCAACATCCGTCACCTGAAGCGTTCTGCCAGAAACTGAACAAATAATGCTTTTCTGTATTTCTCATGTGCTCCCGATAAAAGGCATCATTGTAAATTTAGGACCTGCACTACTTTCCTTTTGGTGTTTCTGACGCTTTATAAAATTGGACCAAATGATTATAATTATGTAATTATAATTCATATTGACATGCTGGAGTATCTCACTCTCCTGATTCGTCTCTGTTGTCTCCCATAGCACAGAGGAGGGACCAGGTGCATTTTTCTGGTGTGATCTTCCAGCTTTAATCATTTGATTTATGTTTGCGTGATTGATCTGGACGCCATGTATCTGCAGATTTGAACCCGTTTGTGCGTAGTCCGTGTGCCTGCTTTGCCTACTGTTTCTTTAGATATTTAGCTACAGATCTGACGTTTGCTCTCTTTCCAGGACGAATACACCAAGCCATGGTCACCTCACTTAACGAAGACAACGAAAGCGTCACTGTGGAATGGATAGAAAACGGGGATACTAAAGGCAAAGAGGTAGAGCCCCGTAAAACACTGTGAAACACTGTAAAACACCGTAAAACACTGTAAAAACCATTCCCTGGAATCTTTTTGCTCTCTCCCCCCCCACCATATGTTAAACGTCTTAGCTGCAGAGAGTCCAATATAAAGAAAAGTTAAAAAAAAAAAAATACAACATCTTCCCCACCCTCAGCTGTTGCATTTAGAAAATTCTCTCTGGTGCTGATTTCCCCTCTTGCGGATATAATGCTGATGTGAGGTATTCCAAATATACACACACAATCATGTCCTTGTACATAATGTGGGTGAGCCACCAAATTTTTTTCCTTCACTTTGCTGACACAGATCGACTTGGACAGCATTTTTGCACTAAATCCCGATCTTGCACCAGAAGAGGAGCTTGCCCCAAGTCCAGAAACCCCGCCTCTTCCCGTGCCAAATTCTATGAAAGTTAACAAGATCCCCCCAAATAAGGTTTGTGCTCCAACCCTCAAGGAGAAGACTAGTGTTCGTCATACCTTAGGAGCATTTAAATAATTTAAAAGTTTTTAAATGCCCGCAGAATCGGCGAACAGTAGCACCACCCAAGAATGAGACACCTGCGAGGGATAACCGAGGTAAGACCGGAGCTGAAGACTGGAGTGGAGTCGTCCAACTTCCTGCTGCTTGGATCCTTTCACCAAACTTATTACATATAACATCACTTTGAACCATTTTATTGGGTTTTTTGGGTTTTTTTAAAAAACATTTTGGTTACTGTATTTTGAAGAAGATTCTATGCTCTAATGATTCTTGCCGCAGTCCTCGGCTCCAGTGCCACTTCACATATTTGCCCTGCCAGCTGCCAGCTGGGCAGTGGAAAACTTCGGCTTGATTACCTGGTACAGGTACACGAAAAGCTGGAAAAAAAGCAGAAATCTGGGCTGTTTGGGGGTAGCTGAGAACTACGCTGAGAACCTCTGGTTTGAGATGGTTTGCAGCATTCTCCCTGAAACCCAGCAGATGATCTTTTAATAGACAGCAGTATCCATTAGGTCAGCAGTCCATTCACAGGATGGATCACAAGATCACAAGATTCCAAAAGCATGGTTGGCTAGAAGTTTAGTTGTTGCATTAATGGCAGTAAAGATCTGCGGGCAGTGCCAGTTTGAACCAGTAGTTGATGCGGTGGGATGTAAGGGTTTGTGAATGGGGGGGGGGGTATGACTCCATCCTGAACACCAGCCAAAACTGCAGATGCCTTCCTGCAGTACAGTCAGCCAGGTGGTTAACTGAAACAAACCTGCAATGCTGAGAGGGTGTTTCTGTCATGAACATTCAGTCCCTGAGGCACATATTATAGATCAGAGGTGGAAATGTAGGTTATGAGAATGAACAGGAAGGTCTATAATCTAGAAGGTCTTGGATTGAAAGTAACAAGTTTTTAACATGGTGAAATTGGAAGGAGATTACTTTTTATGTTCTCTTTAGTTTTGGTACTTTAGCTTCATTTCAGCTGTTTACACTTTTGTAAGCTCATGTGCTCCGAAGGCCATAACACACTACCGCCGTGTCTCTCCTCAGTTGTAGGAACAACGCGGGCACGGCCCAGCCAGCAGATAGAGCAGGCCCCCGCTGCTCCACCTCCTCCACCTATCCAGCACCAGACCTTGCAGCAGCAGCAGAACGGTACGCCTAGCACGGCCTAGCCCAGAGTAGTGCACCGCACAGCGACGGCCACCAGGGGGCGGTGGGGAACAGCAGGGCTTGGTGTGGCTTTGGTAGAGCCTCATCATAACGGGGCCAGGTTCAGACCCCTCCAGTCCCAGCCCATCAGGTCCATCTGGCCTCCTCCCCCCCCCCTTCTGGCACTTCCAAGTTACACAGCTTTTACCTCTGTTTTGCCTTTCTTTTTTCCCACATTTGGAGCACAGATACTGGTGCTATCAAACGGTTCAGCCTCCCTTCTTCTCCTTCATCTCTTTCTTTTTAACGTTTGCTGTGAATAAGGGAGGTTGTGATCTCTGGAGTGCTGCAGTGTATCGACTGCTCAACAGAGTGGAGTGGAGAGCTTTCACGGGCTGGAACAAAGCTGTCGTCTGTACACTGAAAATAACAGCAGAGCCATTTAGACTTGTTTTTTTCCCCTGGCCGCCGAGACGGTCCCTGTTGTCGCCATTGTTCGGGGCTGCCCGCTCCGCCTCGCAGGGGCCCAGGCGGACTCCTCGTCTCTCCCCCCCCCCCCTCCCCAATGCGGGACTTCGTTCGATTAACGCATGTTTCGTTTTTGTGCCTTTGTGCCATCACAGTGTTTTTGCTGTGTAATATTGCCGCTGTTTCCACCTGCGAGGTTCCTCTGACCATGTTCCGTTTGGGCGCATTCCAGCTCGCAGGAAGTCCAACTGCGTGAAGGAGGTGGAGAAGCTGCAGGAGAAGAGAGAGAGGAGGCGCATGCAGCAGCAGGAGCTGCGGGAGAAGAGAGCGCAGGTACGGGAGGAGAAACGCCTCCCAAACGCTCACCGACATCCTGTGACCCCAAACCCATGCAATTGGTAGCAATCCTGTGAATTCTGTTTCACCTGTGAGGCTTGGTAGCCAGAAGTTTAACATATTTATTGTTCAAAGTAGGCTTGAGGTCTGATACAGTTCTGCCAGACCAACATCCAGGATCTCATCCAAGTTAACATCCAAGTTAAAGAAAACAGAAACCTTTCTTTGAAATTGAATTTGATAATTAGATCAACACCCAAAAAGACATTCAAAGACAAGATCTGAGCGCATAAATTCAGTCACTAGTCTCTGTGTAACTGGGACACAGTTACCACGGTTATGGTGGTACCACACTTTGAATGGTTCAGCAGTGGGGGGGTTTTTTTGTTTTTTTTCTCTCTGTCCAGGATGTCGATGCCACAACCCCTAATTATGAAATTATGTGTATGATCCGCGACTTCAGAGCCAGCCTCGACTACAGGCCATTAACAACTGCTGATCTGGTAAAGGAAATAAACAAATAAACAAAACATCAGACACACGTGTCTAATATACAGCCCTGCCAATCTCAAATTGTACCATATAATTGTGACACTGGTTATTTTACTTTGTTTGTTTGACTAGTAACTCATGTGCATTTTTTCCAGATTGAAGACCATAGAATATGCGTATGTGTCAGGGCGCGACCGTTGAACAAAAAGGGTGATTATTGAACATTTGGAAGTAATACCAGAAGGTCATCATTTAAGTAACGGTAACTAAACGCACCAGTGTGTGGAGTAGTGAATCCAGTAATCCACTGTCAATCCTCTGACTCAGAGCTGAGCACGAAGGACCTGGATGTCATCACCATCCCCAGTAAAGACGTAGTCATGGTGCACGAACCCAAGCAAAAGGTGGACCTGACGAGATACCTGGAGAACCAGACGTTCCGCTTTGATTACGCGTTTGACGACAGCGCCACAAACGAAATGGTTTACAGGTCCGACCGTTAGCTAGCAACAGAAGGGTTTGGGGGAGGGGGGGGCCACAAAGTCCATGTTTTATTGTTTCTTTTTTTTTTCCTCTCTCTCAAGACTTTCACTTTACCGTTCAGGTTTACTGCCCGGCCGCTGGTCGAGACCATATTTGAGCGGGGGATGGCAACGTGCTTCGCTTATGGACAGACCGGGAGTGGAAAAACTCATGTAAGGCATCATCATGACATCACCACGACATCATTATGACATCATCGCAGCGAGTACATAACCGTCTCCTCATTTCAGACGATGGGTGGAGATTTTTCAGGGAAGAATCAGGATTGCTCTAAAGGGATTTACGCACTTGCAGGTCTGTGTGTCTTTGGGCCATCAAGTCTTCATGGGATGTACAGCTTCCATCTTAACTGAACTTTGCTTTCTACTGTTTGGCAGCACGAGATGTTTTTCTAATGCTAAAGAAACCGAACTACAAGAAGTTGGACCTCCAAGTCTACGCCACCTTCTTCGAAATCTACAGCGGGAAGGCAAG
>JAOYMR010000014.1:14489013-14504015 GCA_025802075.1 Tenebrosternarchus preto
AATACGCTGAATACACTGAGATACGCCAACAGGTATGTTCAGACGTTCCAAGGTTTGTTGTTGTTGTTGTTGTTGTTGTTGTTGTTGTTGTTTTAATCCTACTTATTTTCATTGTTTCTGCCTTAGAGATACACACTGAAATGCCCAAAATCTAAACGTAAGTTTGCATATAAAAGGTACAGAGGCAGTGTTTTCCTTTTAATATGAGCAGGACTGTATTAGGATCTCAAACCTCTTTGGACATTTCCTGACTATCTGAACTAATGAAATGAGGGCTTGGTTTTCTTCAGCACGGCACAGTGAGAGTGCTGGTGTAGGAGTGGTTCCTCAACCAACCCAGAATGCCTTAGGAGAGGCATTCTGACCCGTAAACACATCTACAGTACATTCTGAGCCTGCATTAACGTACTTACTCTGAGGAGAGTCATTCATTTATTTTAATGAATCATATTCGTCATATTCATTTAATTTTTTTTAAAAACCTCTTGATATTTAGGAGCCCTGTGTACCATGTGGTAGTGCTTATATTAGTACTAAAATGTTACTTTAGTACTACCTGAAAGTATGCTGTTACCTCACACTCATTGTGTGAGTGTTTGTCATAAAAAATTTTTGTACTTTGGAAAAATTAGTATATCAATTTAATTTTTACACCAGTTGCTTTCTTCTTTAACATCCAGTACGTAATCATACACTGTATAAAACATCACTGTTCAAAACTATTTCAACTATTTTAAGTACCATAAACAAGATATTAGCTTATAGCAATTAACGATATCCCAGACAGCCTTTACAGAAATCTTCCAGGCTCCATCTCCGCTGTCGATCCTGTTCACCTTTTACCTCTGTCCCGCTAACAGCGAGCAGTTTTGTCCTGCACTCACGGCCTCCTCTCTCTCTCTCTCTCTCTCTGTCCCGCCGGCCACGCGTCTCGCCCGTGTCAGGGTGAAGGAGTTCGGGATAAGCCCTTCAGACATCCCCTTCTCGCAGGGGGGCGGTGGTGGCCGAGCCGAGCTCTCCCCTACCTTCGAGTACGTTGCCTCCTCTTCCTCAGCCTGCAGGTCCCCCCCCCCCCTTTCTGTTAGCCTCGGCTATACTAATGAGTTGCTTTCATTTCAGTAGTGGGAATGCTTCCACGTGCCTTTGATTGTTTGTTTATTTGTTTGTTTGTTTTATGTTGCCCCCCCACCCCCACCCAGACCTCCTGATGATGGCGATCATAATTATTATTGTTGTTGTCCTCCTGCTTTCTCTCTCACCGGTCTGTTTTGCAGTCCTGCATCATTAGCGCGTTTGGGAATGTCTTAACCGGGTTCCCGTTTAGCCGATCCACAGCTTCTCTCCTCTCGCATGCTTGTGTGTCACACGCTAACGGATGCACCATTGTCATCGTCTGCCTGCGTACGCAATGAGAATGAATGGATATTAGGCCACGATGGATCCCATCTGCCTGGTTCACTCATTAGGGGTGTGTGTGTGTGTGTGTGTGTGTGTGTGTGTGTGTGAAGGGTGAAGGAGCTCACTGTTGACCCCAGTGCGGTTATGGAGAGCAGAATAGGAGGTCACCCCGTGAGCCAGCTGGATGTGCTGGAGGCTCAGTGGGGTGTGGGCAGCTCCCCTCAGAGAGATGACCTCAAACTGCTCTGTGAACAGAACGTAAGAGAAAAGCTGGGCCAGAACACCCTGGCCATTCCTTCTGATTGGACGAATCCCGTTACTTCGCATATATACACAAAATGTAGCTACTGGTCATATAAACACAGATTCTAATTCAGTATAAAAGTTAAACCATGTCTACTCACTTATTTGATGTCCACACCAAGCACCCGTGTAGGTTCTTAAGTGTCCGTTTAAGTGGCTGCTCAGGCTCTGAATGAGAAAGTAGAGAAACGCAAGTGATAAACACACAGCTGTGCTTGTTTGGATTATATAGACAGTAAAGGTGAGCGCGTGCGGTGAAGGTTTTATGTGCTGCGTGCGTCCGCAGGAGGAGGAGGTCTCGCCTCAGCTCTTCACCTTCCACGAGGCCGTGTCCCAGCTGGTGGAGATGGAGGAGCAAGTTCTGGAGGACCACAGAGCCGTGTTTCAGGTGCGGGTGCTAGGGGAAATGATAGACCTCCAGCATTGGCCCTTCACCTCCAGGGTTAGCCCCCCACCCACAGCATTAGGGACAGAGTTAGCCCCCCACCCACAGCATTAGGGACAGAGTTAGCCCCCTACACCCAAGGTTTAGCCGTTTAACCCCAAGACAACTGAGGGTGAAGGGATGGACTAATGTGGATCCTCTGAGCTCATATCTGCTGTATTCATTTTTTTTTTTAATCGAAAACTTTAACACGATTTTCAAAAAACTACAACCTTAAAGAAAAGTAAATGTAAGGGATGCCTTTATAAGCATAGGCTTTGAAAATCTGCAATATCTGCCTAGCCTTTCTATACACGAGCTGTGTGCTTCTTGTCAAGTTACAGGAGTCTATACGCTGGCTTGAAGATGAGAAAGTTCTGATAGAGATGACCGAGGAGGTGGACTACGATGTGGACTCGTACGCTACACAGCTCGAGCAAATTTTGGATCAAAAGATTGAAGTATTAACAGAGCTCCGAGGTAACCAAATATCATGTTACTCTCCATAGTTACACGCGCTTCAGGTGGTTTTCTGCTTGGAATGTATTGGACTGTCCCAGAGCTCATGGAAATTTCATTGTCGCCTTGTGCCAACGTACACAGCATGAAAGACGGTGGTCTTTCATCTGCTTAAATCAATAGTTAAGGTCTCGACAAGCTCAGATCAGTTCTACGTGACGCCAGTGTGGCAAGAGAACGTGTAAAATATGTAAAGGGAACTTGCTGTCAGAACAGTGAAAACATGACCAAACTCAAGAAAGGAAGCTGTTGTTGTAGTTTCACTTTTTCACCCTGGCAAGTTTAAACAAAACAGCCTCCTTGGTTCAGCAGACAATACCTGCATGGCTGCGGTTGGACTCTTTGTCCTTAAAAAGTGGGTATTAAATGCCAGAGATTAGATGCAAGAGCGTGTTTAAGAAGTGCACCTGGGAGTGCCGCCGCTGTCATGTCCAAAACGCCTCGGTTAATTCCATGTTCATAAATTGTACTTTTTGTCTTCCATGCAGATAAGGTGAAGGCATTCAGATCTGCTCTTCAGGAAGAGGAGCAAGCCAGTAAGCAGATCAACCCGAAGCGGCCCCGGGCCCTCTGAGACCCCCCCCCACACACCCCCACACCATTGCCTGCAGGGCTCCTCCCGCCTACCAGCACTGGCCCCGCCCCCACTCTCACTGCTCCAAGAGCCAGCCGCTAAAAGAGACAGCTACAGACCGCCAACTTTTTAACCTTCCACTCTCAGCTCCATGTACATTAGTAACTCTACAGTTAATGTTGTGACGGGTCCTTTTTCATTCGAAGAAGGGTTAATAAGCACATTTTGAAGCTTGATTGTATAGTATTAAAACTAATTTTAGTTCCAACTAAAATTACTTTTATAATACCATACAAATTAAAGTCTTTAATGTCATGTAAGGGTAATAGTGAACAGACATTTTGACTTAATGCATGCACATAGCAGCTATGATTGTACTTACGCATTCCCTTAACCCAGATCTGCTGTTGAGCCTGTAAATATAACATTTCCATTAGACATGGCTGCTTTTAAAATCTATACTGACTCCTCGATTTATAAAAACACGTGCCCTTCATGTAAGGGGATATAGCTGTAGGTGGAAGATGGTTTCCCCAGGTGCACTCTAAAAAAAACAAAAAAAAACAAAGAAGCAAGAGGAAAGTGCATGTTTGATAAGGTAGAATATCTACTCTGCGATGCTTTATGAACTCACCAGAAAGTTAGAGGCAAGTCCAGTACGAAAGCCTTTTTCCTTATTAGACTGAAACAGAAACATGCTTGTACCATTGAGGTCAGACCTTAAGGAAATGGCTTGAAGGGAAACGCGTGAAGTTTTAAGAAACGGCGGCGGTGATTCCGTGTGTGGTGGGGGGATCAGTTCTGGTTCTGATGTGGCCACTGCATGGTTCTGGGTCCCCCTGCTTTGAAACATCTTGTAAATATGTGACAAGTTGAAACGGATGTGTTTTAGAGAAGGTAAAACCAACGTGCAGACTTGGCATGAGAACGTCTGAATAGGAGTGTGTGAATGTGTGTGCGATAATGTGATATGTATTCAGGTGTGTGTGTGAGAGAGAGAGAGAGTGACGTGGTACACCCACTTCATTGAAGGCAATCAGAAGGGATATTTCTAAGAATAAAGCAGCATTGTAGTCAGTATCTTATGTGTAAATCGAGGAATCTGTGAACCGTTTCTGTACTCGCCAGTGTACTGATGTTTTTGTTTGTTTTTGTACCAATTTAATTCACACACTTTGTGTCCAGTGTTCATTTGCTACTGCGTCGTTTACAAAGGCAATCGGTATGTTCTACTGCCATCTCCCCTTGTTAACCTTGTAAAAAAAAAAACGTTTTTCATCCCATTTTAAAGCTGTTTTTAAAAAGAGGAAAGATGAAAAGACAGCACTGATCCTGGGAGAATCTGCTGCAGTGTAAACTTTATAGTACTCAGTGTGCGTGCGTGTGCACAGCTGCTGTATTGCTGGAGTAGAGAATAAAGAACCGTGTGGTGACTGGATTTGTTGCTGTCTGACGTTTCTCATCGTGCGCCGCTGTCAGCACCGTCGCTAGTGCTGCTCGGTCACACCGTGCCCTGCTGTCAGTGCAGTCACTAACGCCGCTGGGCAGTTTTCTCGAAGGCCCATCAACGGTTAGCGTAGTCATGTATTAAGAGTAAAAACGGAACTTCATGAATTACGACCAAATCTAGGTATTCTGAAATTCCATGCGATAACATTGCATGTCGTCGTAAACCTTCAGGAGGATAAATTACAGAACAATTTGCATAGCTGATCAACTGCATTTAATCCACAGTACATACAGTAATACAGAAACGAGCACAAGTGGATGGATGGGTCCAGAAAGAAACGATGTGGAGGTAAACCCATCGTCACCTGCCCTACGCCGGCAAACAGGTATCAGACCTCAGGAGCTGTTTGTTGTTTACGGAGAGTGTCGTTGACAGTACAGAGGCTCTCGACAAACGGAACACACGTAGACATCATCGGAACACTCGGCATTGAAGAAAGTTCTCGGATATTTTCCATTTGCTTATCGGAAATAAGACGGTGTCGATGAATGTGAGAAGAACGTATCGAATGTCAAAAATGCATTCAAAGATATGAATTGCTGCCACTTTGCTATAGTACAGCTTACATTAATACATTCTCAGAAACTATTACAATGTCATATTGTGCCATATGCTTAAAAAACACGTTTTAATAACTAAACATTTCCAAAGAACTACACGCTGATTGCCATCAACAGATAACGCTATAAGGTCTTCTAGCCAAAGAACAGTTTAAATTGTTATATATTACTGTGAAAGATTATGATCCAGCAGTTATTATATAAATGTGCAACTTTGTTAAAGAACAGGTCAGACCCAGCGGACAGTTCTGTTCCAGATCCCAGAGGAGAAGAGACCTGGGACAGGTAAACTGGGAGAGGGGAGGGGGTCCATAGGACTGGGTTTTGAAAATACTGGAGTGTACAGCAGGCACTAAAAGTCTGAGTCCTCTACCAAGAAGAAAGTTTTTTGGTCATCATTTATTAAAAAACAAACAAACAAAAAATCATATACATTATTTAAAATGAAATCAAAGCATTAGCTGATTGAGAACTCCACATATTAATTTGGAATATACCTGTAATTCCTGGCATTTGCTTAGCTTTCAAATAAATTATGTTTTTAAACTGCCTAGTAAACATGGGTTAATTTTGAGCTTTGATGGACAGCAGTAACCACGTCAACAGAGCTTAGTAAAGCAGGCCAAATTGTTCTCGAGTGCTAAACAAACAAACTCCCAGTGCTAAACTCCTGCTAGTGGAGTCAGACTTTTAGACCCTGTTCAAAAATGGAGTACAGAAGTGTACAGCTCACATGGACAATGTGCAAGTCACATAACTCTGGGCAGGTCCATGACATATAAAAAGGGGGGTGAATTTCAAAAACATATTTCCTTTAAAGCAAGTTAATGAAATGGCTTTCTTTCCTGTGGTTCCCAGCATTGTTTACCTAACTGTTTCATAAAAAAAAAAAAAACATGAGATGCAGATGGAGGACATCCATCATTTTTGAGAGGAAGTCCAAGGAAAAAAAAAACAAACAAAAAAAAACACCTTCATGATGCTTAACAAAAACAAACACCTCTCACACTCTGCTGATCTGTATCTCCCAGTTTAGCTTTCATCTAAATGCCACAGTGTTTCTAATGTTGTTTTTTTTTGCCAAAGTCCTTTTTGAATGCAAAGTTACTAAGGAAAAAAAAAATGATAAAAATAAATAATAATAAAAAAAAACCTTTATGAAAAGTGTGAACGCTATAAAGCAATGCACATATACTGGCTACAGCATATATCAAGAGACTTTAAAAAAATATTTAAAAATGCCATTCTAGTCCTGAGCTATAGAAGACAACAGGCATTTACTGATGGACCAAAACTTGTTTGGACATCAATCATCACAAAGGAAAACAAAAAAAAAAACTTGCAGCTATTCAAACTTGGATATTTATATTATTTTCTTTCAAATCAGATGATGCCTTGTTTGCATGTGCAATGCTAATTTTTGACTTTCAAATTTCTTGCGAAACTCAGCTGCGCTCTAGTGCAGTCCGTGCTGAACGGGGCAAATCCCTAAGAACACGCATCAGAACAAATTACCCCTTCTGAAATTGAAGATATTGGTGAGCCTTTCCTTCAGTTATCTACCCCCACTGTTTAAAGCACCAAACAAACGTGGTTGAAAAATAGATGAAAACAAAAATGGGCTTTAGAATTTTCACAAAATAGTTCTGCATTTCATGGCTGATGAATATTATCTGGACAGTGAGATGAATGTGCCTCCAGTGATGTGAGTTCACAGGTTAGGTTGTGTGTACCACAGACCAACGGAGCTGTGGTGTAGTTTTGTGGCTTTAAAGTGAAACTGTAATTGTGGTGTATGCTTCTTCTGTCCTTACGTAAACTGTCTCGCTTGTTGGGCAAAAATAAACACAACACAGAAATACAATAAAATCTGAACTATACAGAATTTCGTGGATCTACATAAAATACTTTTTGACCATACATTTCCTATGTAGTAAAATGTACATCTTTACAATATCTACACATTCTATAATCCCATTAAGGAACATCCGCACTTCCTTAAAATCACCTGAACAAGAAGAACAGGCAGCTGAATCTAAAACCTCCCACCATTCAGTTCAATTGTACAGCTCTTATAGAACAGTATGTAACAGACATTCACATTCAGTGAGACCAGGGTTCCAGTGACTTCCCATTATCAGATTAAAAAATAATAACACAGTGGCAGTACATGGCTACAAATGATCATCCCATGCAGTCTAAAAGTAAAATTACAGCTTCTGATTCAAGGAATAGGCTACAACAGTTCAATAGTTGTGTGTGTGTGTGTGTGTGTGTGTGTGTGTGTGTAACACATACGTCACATACATATGAAGTTGGCTAAATAACTGGTAAGTGACTTCATGTTCACCTGAAATTCTAATCTTATCAAAACTGAAACCTTTAACTTTAGAAGAGCACACACACGTGCGCGCGCACACACGCGCGCGCACACACACGCGCGCGCACACACACACACACACACACACACAGCCTATGCCATTTCATTTGCTATCTGTCTAGGTTTGTCACATTTATGACGTTTTTAATCCTGACATTTCAAACACATACAAACGTGCTAAAGCACTCGAACCCTGCCATAAGTATCATGCACTACAAGACAATAATATGTAGCCACATGAGATGTTAACGAGGTTCTCCACTAATTAACTAGTGCAAAAATAACAGTGAGGTTATACAGTTGAGAAACTACCGCTTCTGAAAAAGGAAATGATTTTGTCCACTGGTGGTATCGAGTGTGGTCAGTTATACTGATACTCCATGACTACCCATGAGAAAAGGGAATCGAAGGTGCAGGCGCTGTAGGGAGGCGACTAAGTGGCTGTCTTCTGCCGTCTGGAGGAAGGGATTTTTCCCCCCGTGGTCGGTAGGAAGGGGTCTGGGCCTCCTCCGAACATGCGGAAGCAGCTGCCCACGCTGCACCTGCCAAACCACTCCAGCGCGCAGAAGGTCAACCGGCAAGGAGGGTCTGTGCTCCAGACTAGGCTGGGGAGAGTTGATGGGGCGGGGCTTGGAGGGGGAGGGGAGGAGCTGCAGGCTCTGGAGGACCCTTACTTTCCTGCGCAACGACCCGCTGCACCGGAGAGATGAGAGCACCAGCACAGGCATGATTGAAGAGTTTACAGGAGGAGTGAAGTGGGAGGGGGTGCCCCCTGGTGGCATCCAAGAGGTATTGCAAGCAGATGGCCAGATAAAGGGATTGTTGCCAAGTACAGATTGAGTGTCACAAAAGGCCAACGCCCTCGGCTTTATCCCCCGAGAGCAGTACTTGCTCCGTTTCTGTTTAATGCTTGTGTGGTAAGAGACAGTTTAGAAGTAAGGCCTCCGATGACCTGTGGGCCACGCAAAAGTTACTGTGTGTGGGGTTCAAACTTCAGTCCTTATTGCCAAACGCTTCAGGGCTTTAGACTAGAACCTCCACAAATGAATATCGCACTGGAGAGAGAGAGAAGAGATAGAGTGAAAGAGAGAGAGAGACAGAGACTGACTACAGTTGAACAGTTGGCAAAGTAGGGGACTGGCCAAGAGATGATGATTCTGGGACTGACTACGGTCGTCTCACACGATCAAGGCTGCCCTGAGGATGTGAGGGGGAGGCACATATTTACAAAAGGAAACTCTTGGAGGACACCATGAAGAGAAGTGAGAGCTTTGTGACATTCCTGAAGACGAGGGCGGAGGGAGATCGAGTCCATACACAACCCAGCATCCATTTTTCCCGTCCAGTGTAGGTGCAAGCAGTACATTCAACCAACTCGAGAAGAGACGGCTACTGTCCCATGACCCTAACAACGCTTAAGGCATGGGATTAACACCCCCCACCACCCTGAGTGCTATTTCAAACACTTTTGTCAATAAAACAAAACCTCTTTTCCCTGTGCTACTCATGCTACATTAGAAAACTTCACCAGTGCATCTCAGACTGTCCATTCCAATCTTACATCATGTTCAACCCTTTTTCTGATTCTCAATCCAGGTGTTCCTCAAACTCCGAACCTGCCCAGCCGGAACTTTTCAGCTCTCGTCCGGGTCGTGTTGGGGGGGTTGTTTTGTGTCTTGTGTCTTGTGTGTGTGTGTGTGTGTGTGTTTTTGGGGGGGGGGGTTGGTGAGACAGAGCTCCAGCCCTTTCCCCCCCATCCTCGAGGAGCTACTTGGGGCTCAGCGCACTGCCTTCCTGCCTGCCGCCGCGACCCCAGCACCCTGCCGCGATGCTCATGCTCCGCTGGGCGCGCTCCGCCCTCTCCCGGTCGGACTCCGACTGGCTCTGTGCCCGCTCGGGCCGGGCACCCTGGGAGGGGGCGGGCGGGGCCGGCTGGGAGGAGATGGTGCGCAAGAGGTGCTTGCGTTTACGCAGGAAGTCCCCGCCAGCGCCCAGGCCAAAGCTGCCTTTTCGCAGCGCCATGCGGGCGCCGCCCGGCTTGGCCGGCCGCGAGCGCTGGCTAAACTCCAGCTGTGCCAGATGAGATGCGTAGCCGTCAGCGATGAACTGAGGCCCCAGATATGCGGGGAGGATGGAGAGAGAGAGAGAGAGAGAGAGAGAGAGAGAGAGAGAGAGAGAGAGAGAGAGAGAGAGAGAGAGAGAGAGAGAGAGCAGACGGTTAATAACAGTCAAGATTACGTGGCTAGAGCCAAAACTTACAAAAAGCTAGTACATCCATGGGCTCATAATCAAGGTTTAAGTTCTGCTGACTTCCACCGATAAACATTTGCGTAGCATTTTCCCTTTAAAGAAACTAAAGAGGAATATTCCTTTGAAGAGGAATAAAACTACTGCTTTAAACAGACTGAACCCTGAAGAGTGATATTTATGGAATTGTGAAACACACCTGGCACTGGTGCAGCATTTTCTTGGTCGGCCTGCCCACGATGTAGATCTGTGAAGGGAGCAGACCGAGTGAGGCGTACACCGAGATGTCCTTGGTGGAACCGTACGCAGCGTGGATCTTCATGTGCGCCTTCGGATAGAGCAGAGGAGAAGCGCTGAAACCATGCGACTGTGTGTGCGGCAACCGGGGGAGTTTTGTCTGTGTGTTTTTATAGGACGTGTTCTCTCTTAAGTGTGTTCTCCTCTCCGCGCCTCCAGCTTCCCACCTCGCAGACGAGAGACTTGAGGAAGTTGGCTTTGTGGCGGAGGGGGTCGTGCACCAGGCCGTCGCAGAAGGACATGACGCCGTGGGGGAAGTTGTGCTGCGAGAGCCAGGCCACCACGCGCTGCTTCTGCATGTCCGGGCGGCCCGTCACGTACACGATCAGGTAGCCCAGGTCCTGCCAGTGCCTGTCGGACACAGCGGACGCGGCCGTCAAACCGGGATCACGCGGGACAGAGGGATCGGACAGGACACACCAGGATCACGCAGGACAGAGGGACCACACAGGCATCACACGGGACACACCAGGAATCTGACATTTGCAAATGTGTGATCCAATGCTGGATTATTTTGTCCATTACTTGTGACAACTGAAAATAATGACCTAAAAGGAAACATTGGAAGTCAATATTCAAACAGGAAATCAAAACTGACGCTACTCATGTCAGTAATAAAAAACAAGGAAAGAGCAGTTTTTATCTGGGGTTATCTGGGGTTATTTGCTTGTGTAAGGGTTGAGTAAAAGATAATCACATTACTAACATAATGGTGTTAGTGAAGTAAATTAGAAAGGTAAAATTAATGAGAAAAACAAAGGAAAAATAACTTTCTATACATTAAGTTTTCTGCTTAGACATTAAAAGACGGCATATGGCATAAGACAAATTTGCATACGACAGCAAATGGAGAATAATAAACAGCTGTTTTGTAAAGAAACTGCCAGACTGTGTGAGAGAAACTTCCAGAAGTTTCTTTACGTGCAACCAGGCAGTATATCTGTTCTTGAGCGTGAGGCGTGAACCCACCGGACCACGTCCACGGCTCCTGCCCTCACTTTGGGGTCACTGCCCATGATGGACACGCTGGCGGCGAACGAGCCATCGATGCTGAACACCACAAGCTCGGTCCCGCGGGGCAACACCGTCAGGTAGCTGTCTGCCGACGTGTGGTCTCCCCTGCAGGAGAAGGTACAGGAACGCACAGAATCTGTAGTGTGCCCAGCCTTTCCAAGGGTTCAGAGTACTGAGTCTGCGCTTCGTAGTACTGATTCTGCACTGCATGGTACTGAGTCTACACTTCATAGTACTGCTTGTAAAATAATTTCCTGAAATGACAAACGGCAATGACAAAAGGTCTTTCTGTAGGCCCAAAAAACATAGTTTCCAGCTTTTCCAAACTCTTTGTTGATGTAGATGTTGTTCCTATTAACTATTAAAAACCTTAGACAGTTTCTTATTTGATAAATCTCTCACATTTTAGCCTTGTGTTGAGCCACTCAGTAAAACTGTGCTCTTTATAGAGAGGCAGGATCACTGGATCACATTTGCTCTCTCAGCCATTAATTCAATTCATTATTTCAACTGCTTCATGACCCGTCTCCCCACTCAACTGCTTAACTAACTTTAACTGGTCCAAAACTCCCATATACCAAACGCTCGGTTCACATTACACTTTAACTTTCTGAAGTAAAAACTGCTCCTCCCAACATCCAGAGGCCTTCTTGGTCTTTCCTGAGCACACCGCACTGAAGCTTCTTCATCCACGCTGCCAGAGGCACTTAAGAGACGTACCTGACCACCATTTTGACCGGGTACACCCCGATGCCCAGGCGCATGTTCTCTGGGACCGTGTAGGACACACGGCCGCTGCCGTTGGTCAGCTCGGTGTCGAAGTACAACCACTCGCCTGAGGGAGGCTGCGTCATGATGTGGACATCCACCTTGCAGGCAAAGGGGAGAAACACCTCAGACCGGGCGGCTAAAACGGGGTGCGGCGAACGCGATGTTCGGTTTGACGTCAGCGCTGGACGCGCGTTCGGTTTTCCTCACCTTCTCTCCTGTAAGCGTCACCATGTCCAACGGCCCGTACATGAAGCGGCCAGTCAGCACCTGTGCGCCGCCCTCCGTGAAGACGGCATCGTTCACACGATGGTTCGCCGTGACGTTCTGACACACAGACGTGGACACGTTACATGTGAAGGACCATTTCTTGTTTCATGTATGTAAGTGTATGTATATTATATATATACACACATACATATATACACACACATACATACATATGCTGATGTATATTTCATGTATGTATGTTGCATGTATGCATGCATGTAGACTGCCTTGAACTTGCTAAGTAAAACCTCCCAAAATCCCAAAACGTTTCTGTGAGAAAGCAGAGATGTCATGGCTCACTCGGATCTTAACGTGCGTCCTCTTCCTCAGCCACTTCTCCCGCGGTTTAGAGGGAGTGAATTCTGACACCTCCTTCCCATCCAGCTCCAGAATACTGGAATTCTCATGTCTCATTACCTGAGTGAATGTGAGCGAGAGAGAGAGAGAGAGAGAGAGGGAGGGAGAGAAAGAGAAAGAGAGAGAGAGAGAGAGACAGACAGAGGGAGAGACAAAGCAAATCCATTAATAAATTAAGGGAGTAAGGAAACAGAATAAAATGTAAAACATCCATCCGGTCATTTCAGTCACGTGAGTGGAGGCCATTGGCAGGTTGCCCTGGCGTCGCACGTGAGCCGCGACGTGACGCAGGGCTGCTGCTTCGTCGGTGTGAGGCGGCCGAGCCGGTACCTGTCTGAGCAGGAAGGACACCACGTCGGTGGACTCCCAGTAGGAGGCGTGGAACAGGTGAGGCAGCGCCACTGTGGGGAAGGCAGTGAGGGCGTCGGGGCAGTACAGGGCAAAGTCGATGCGCTTGGTGCCCCACCAGCGGCCGGCAACTGCAGGGCGGGGGTAAACGTGGGAGAGTTAGTCGACGTGGGCTGTGAGAGAAGATCAGCAGGGGCTTCAGTGGCAGGCGTGAGGGACAGGAGAACCCAAGCTAGAGTTTTAGGAAGGCCGGCCGCTACCGTCGCGCTAACTGAAGTGTCGGGTGAGGAGAGACGGGTGATGGAGAAGGAGGGAGAGGGGTGGGGTGGGGGTCACGGGTAGCAGCATTGGTTGGTGCAAAGGCGGAAACAGGAAAGATCTCCCATCTTTGTTCTCCGCCACAGGACACCACGTCATAACGTAGGGAGAAGTCGAAGCCCTTCAGCTACTGCAGGAGAGAGAGAGCTTGTGAGTCCCCAGCCAGAGTTTAACGCAGCCAGAGAGCAAAAATAAAAGGAGTGTGAGCGTCATCCCAAGCCTCGTCAGGGATACTTCCTCCACCAGGAAGACGCCAAGGAGGCTGGGAGCTTTGAAAGTGGAGGGAGGGCGCTCTGCAGTGCTGGTAGGGGTTGGTGGTGGCATGAGCTCGGAATGAACACCCCCCCCCCCCCCCAAGACCCCCCTCCCCCTCCCGCTACAGTGCTCAGAGAGCTGCGGTGGAGGCTGGAGGTAGTTAGCGTGGGTGGAGGTGGCTTTCAGGCCAACAGCAGGGACAGCAGTGGGGAGGGGCGGAGACCCGCGAGCCTTTGCTCAGCCCTCTGGAAGTACCTCGGTCGGCGTAGAGCTGCGCGCCTGGCAACAGGGGGCGTGGCCCGAGGTGCGGGCCGGCCTCGGAGGCCGGAGGGCTGCTGCCTCGCCTCGGGTCGGCGGAGCAGCACGCCTCCTGGGCCTGGCGGTCAGGGGCCCGGTTGCCGGGTGACCGGTGGCGGGCTTTCAGGGATGGGCTTGTCGAGGTCGCTTTGTTATGGGGGAGGGCCAACTGGGACAAAAAGCTAAGTTTTTTGGACTGGTTATGGTGACATGGTTGTGCTAGGAGACAAACAACAACAAATAATCTGCATTGCAAACAAATTACACAAATTATGCTGGTTTTATGCTGAAACTGCCTACAGTGGTGAGTTACTGCACTTACTGTTGGTGATGTTGGAGGCAGTGTAGCTGTCTGCCAGGCCCGACACCTGGCTGGCGATGCTGACCTCGCTGGACCGACGGGGCCCACGGGGCCCCGACCCCGAGGCGGGGGACGAGGGGTGCGAGTTCTCCATGAACATTCCCCCGTGGGAGTGCATCACGTCTGCTGGGAACGCCAACACAAAATCGGATTGAATTCCCGCTGAAGGAATGGCCCAATTTCCTTTCCATTTCCATGCAAGATAAATACTGGAATTGCGGGTGTTTGATGCTCTAAATAATCTCAGGTGATAAAGTTGTAATTGTTCAAACTAAAGAACTTTAACAGTCTTGCCAAGTTAAATCAGAGTTTATTTGTCATTCATTCTCATCACAAAGATGCTGAGTGAGGAACAAAAGCTTCTAGTGTTGATTGTAAAGTTCTTATAAACTATTTAAACACAGGCATATTCCACTCAGCTTTCTCACACTGTCCTCGTTTGTGAAGAAAAACATGCTTATGTGATTTCCATATTAAAAACGAATAAAACTAATTTATAGACTAGTTAACTGAGGCACTGTGCAAAGTTCTGTAAGCTGTAATATGAAGCAGCTCAATTACGCAGCAATTAAGTCAATTAGGAAATAATATTTTTTAAATGAACTTCCCTTTAAAGTCTTTACTGATCTATTCATACAATTTCCTGGCTGCTTATTGAACAATGAAACAGCTGCTCTCCATAAACACAACGACAGTCCAGAATGTACACACATGGACATTTTAGTGAAAAACACACACACACACACACACACACACACACACACACACACACACACACACACACACACACACACACACACAC
>JAOYMR010000014.1:14504115-14514941 GCA_025802075.1 Tenebrosternarchus preto
CACACACACACACACACACACACACACACACACACACACACACACACACACACACACACACACACACACACCAAACAGCAATGACTACACACACTCAGGTAGGGCAGGCGCGGCCTGCCAGTTCAGCACGGGCACGGGGATGGAGGTCTCGCCCAGGGCGTCATGGCAACGGGCTGTCCCGCCACCTCCACTCTCCAATAGGAGCTGAGGGTTGCTCTGGAGCGTCTCCACTACACGGCCGGCCACAGCCCGGGCCGACGCGGCCGCACGACGGAGGAGGGTGGGACAAAAGAGGAAAAAAGACAGACACAGAGAAGTGGAGTGAACAGACGGGCAGGACCGAAGACTTAAGAGGACAATGGGGATCGACTAGGACAAGGACAGGAGACACTGTGGGGATGTCAGGTCCAGTCCTGGAGTTCCACTGTACCTCACAGACTTCATGTTTCCCTGCTCTAAAAACACCTAATGCAGCTCTAGAACCCGGATGCACTTGAGCGAGCAGGACAACCTGAAACCGTCCCGTGCAGCGGGATCTTCTGAGGAGCCCGGCTCCAAACACGCAGAGGCGGAGGGTCTTACCCAGCAGGGCCGAGATGCCGTCTCCCAGGGGGAAGCGCTGGTAGCGGGGCACGCTGAACGGTGCCAGCAGGTGGAACCTCTTCTCCAGCAGGGGCTCGAGGCGGGAGGCAGACGGGTCGGCGGGGTGGAACAGGTTGTACACCTGCTGGCAGGCCGGACGAAGGTGCGCCACTGCGGAGAAGAGCGGCAAAGGGCCGTCAGGACGCGTCGCTGGGTTACAGGCTTTGGGTTTTTGGATTCGAGCCCAAAAACTCTGGATTTGACCCCAAAACTCTGGTGAAAACGACGCTCAGAACAACGCACGAGGCTTTGCTTCTAACTTCACGCCCGTGTCTCTGTTCCAACTCCATGACAGGATGCACCCACTGGTGCCTGCCCGCCGCTCTGAGGAGTGAGGGGTAAGCAGCTTTGCTGAACAACTGCTTAAGCCTTGTATTATAAGGCCTGAATGATTTGTTTTCTGTAGCCAAATCACATTAGAGACAAAGTGCATTAAACAGGGGAGATTATGAGCAGTCTGCACTAATCCACTGCATGGTGGTAGGAACGTTGTTTGTTTTGATAAACATTTCTGCTTCTAGAAGAATCAATAAGACAATTCAGTTGTTGAGGAAAAACTGATATTGCTATTCTATTCTACTTTCATTCATTCCTAGCTGAGAATCTGAAGATGTGGTAGATAAGAATAGATAAGCAAGTGTTACTACTGGAGAACCTTTTAACCTGGTTCTCATTCCTGTTACACCGAATTATCTTGAAACAACCCGAACGACACCATATCAAGCTTCAGACGTCAGGGACGAAAAACTGCGCTGGTTTGAACCCCCCACGAACCCCGATTCCTTCAGTCAGGGTTCGAACCCGAACTTCTGCAGCTACAGCTGCATCGTGTGGAAGGAGAGGCTGTACTGAGCGTAGATGATAAGGGCGTTAGTGGACTCCATGGAGGCGGGGGGGACGTACCGTCTAGGCTGGGAACGACGGTTTTCCTCAGAGCCAGGACGAGACCCAGCGGCGAGCCAAACAGGAAGAAATCAGACACCTCGAAGTCAAACTTGCCCAGGGTACCGCCACCATCCAGCATAGTGCTGTTACTGGACCTGCGGGAGCCCGGGTCATTCCGTAACACGCTGGAGTGAAGGCTGCACATGAACACACACACACAGACACACACACACAGACACACACACAGACAACACCATTGTAAAAGGTTTCACAAGTACTTAAAAGAATATTTCAGGAATGTTTAAAGGAATCTTTATGTATCTGTAGCGTACGGTTGATTATCACGGACGGTCGTCTTTACATATTCCCTTATACTTGAGAGTAAGGGCATTTTTAATGATTTAATCTGCGTAATTGTTCAAAACTCTTCAGTCAAACATTTCTAAATTAAGCTGTAAATCTGTAACATTCAGTTCTTTCACTTTTAATTTCCAGAGGGAACAGTTTGTGTTACTGCTAACACACTTGTTATCTGCTCAAAGTAAAGCACTGTTAAAGCTTAAGGAAACACCAAGTCATTGAATTATTGTGGGTCTCAAGTGTTCAGAAACAAAATCAGCTTCGTCATCTTCTTGTTCATTGTTGGAGGAGAACAAGCTTTACATTTCCATTCTATTCAGTTTTTTCAAATGTTTGCTGATGGAATTCAACACCTGCTCTGAGGCGGCCATGACTATAATTCCGAGCAAGTGGGTTTTCTGTTCTTTTGTAAATACACTGAAACGCAGACAGAACCAGATGTGGTACACAGAGACTAGGTTCAATTAAAGACACTGGAGCATGTCTTTAAATAACTCCAGACATGCAACAACGCTCCGAAACTTGAGAGAACACCTGGAGTGAGGCGACGAGCTGGGGCTTTGAAACTTCCCAGCCGGCTGCGGGGAGAAGCCCCACGTGGGGCGGCGCGTCTGCCTCGCGCGTCTGCCTCGCGCGTCTGCCTCGCGCAGCGCCTCACCTGGACAGGAAGGCCTGGTGCTGCTTGATGGTGTCCAGCTCGTAGGTGGAGGAGTCACTGCGCTTGCGGGGCAGTTGCTGTTTCGGGTCGTCGGTGCAGCTCGAGCGCGGGATGTCGATGTTACTGCGGCTCAGCTGCCGGCTGCCCTCCAGTGAAAGGCCCACCCCCAGCCCCGCCCCAAGCCCTGCCCCCGCCCCAAGTCCCGCCCCTGGGCCCGCCCCCGGCCCCGAGCAGTGGCTACTGTTGATGATGATGCCTGGCGACAGCAGATCGTTGTCCTGAATGAATGAGTGAACGAGTGAATGAAGGAATGGTTAATGCAAGGAGAGTCAGCTGTGCAGGGGGAGATTCAGGTAATGTTTACATTCAACAGCAGCTTCTGGAACATAACAGTTAGCTTTATGTTATTTGGATATTGAATTGTTTACTGATCGTGTGTTCTTACACACTCACTATACTCCCCCTGCTGTTACTGTTCTGTGTGTGTGTGTGTGTGTGTATTCTCACCTGCACACTCACTATACTCCCCCTCCTGCTACTGTTCTCTCTGTGTGTGTGTGTGTGTGTGTGTATTCTCACCTGCACACTCACTATACTCCCCCTCCTGCTACTGTTCTGGCTCTCAGACACGGCGATGTTGCTGCTGCAGAGGGCGTCGAACCCCAGTATCCCTCCGACGCAGTCCCCTATCAGACACACCTTCCCCACACACACACACACACACACACACACACACACACACACTACATTAAGCGCGGAGCAGAGGCGCTGGGCGTTTCCGAACGAGTTGCCGCCGGCATCGCGCGTGGCTCTGACCTGCCCAGAGAACGACGCGCCTTCCAATGATTTCACGAAGTCAGCGTAGACCTGGTTGGCTCGCACGATCACCGCGGCAACGGCGTCCTGGTACTGTGGCGCGGACGTGGCCAGCAGGGGCAGGGCAGCCAGCGGGATGTGGTCCTGGCTGTTGGAGAGGCAGCCCTCGTCATAGCTGTACGGACTAAGGCTGAGGGAGGACACAGAGGAGGCGCTATAGACGCACTATTACCACATTAGTGATGTGCTATTAACATTACTAACAACGCTATTAACACGCTCACTTTGAGACGAGGGAGAAGGCGTCCACACACACGGCCGGACACGGCACCAGGCGGACGGCGATGCGGCCCAGCGCCGCTGGGTAGTGCACGCGCACCACCGAGTCGAACGCCGAGCCGATGGTGTTCACGTCGCCTTGCTTGCTGCTCTGGTCGCCGCCGCCCGTGTCCAGGATGTTCCCGCCGTGCAGGACCAGCAGCAGGACGTGGACCTTGGAGGCCTGCAGGCCCGGCTGGGCGGCACAGCCCTGCGGCGGGAGAGACGGGACGAAACGCTCGAAAAATCAGGAGGCAAAGACAGCCGCGTGCTTTCCCGCGTGGCTGGATAGCCCAGCGGAGAGATCCGAACAGTCCGGCTCGGTGTTTTTCTTGCTGAGCTGCGAACATGCTGCTGGTGTCCTCTGACATGGAAAAAAAAAAACTAGATTCTCTAATTTTCTAATCAGACTGGTTTTGAAATTTGGGCCAGTACAGCTTTTGAAACATTTGTACATTCAACGTTTGTTACATCCAGAGCTTGAGTAAAAACATACCTCGTTAAGGCTCTTCACGTTGCCAGCTTCAGAATACTCAACCCCAGATTCCTGGTACAAGTCGGCTACAAAGCAAGTGAAAGCGATTAAGCTACTCCTAAAAGGATGTCTGCAGACAGAGACAAAACTAAACATTTTTGATAATGTAGCTAGCCTTTCTCCGAGTGGGCCAAAATGCTTCTCTACTGTAATGGACGTTAGCCAACACATCCACAATGCAACTACGGTCTGGACATAAGCCAACCTGCACTCCTTGTGTTTTCCAAATAACAAGAGCTTGTCGCCTTCAAAAACTCCCTTCAAAAAAGTCCCACAAACCTTAAACTACACATTGACCAGCAAGTTGTTTAATTACCTTCCTCTAATCTCTACTCTAGAAAATAAATCCAACTGGGAAACGTGAGAATCTGTTTATCCCTAGGGTAAAAGTCCTAATGAGGACCATGGGCTTAAGGGTTACAAAGAAAGCGTTGTGGAAATTAGGGTCAGTCAAGGGAACAAAGACTGAGCGCACTACTGTGTGTCAGGCTCTTACTCTGGGCTTCATCCACCTCCACTGTCTCCATCTTGTCCATCAGGTCATTGGAACTCCACTTGGTGATCTCCTTGGTGAATATTTCTTCATTGTCTGAAAGGTCCTCTGGTAGAAGAAGACAGAAGAAGCACAACCTCATGAGAAGCTTGCAGGACCCATCTGAACCGCTGTATAAAATAAACGTATTCAGACCACAGTCCGGAAGGTGTAGCCCTAGACCTTGGCATAGTCGCCTTCCAGTTACATAAGAAAATTAAACTCCCAAACTACCAGTGACTGGATGTGAGCACCACTGGTCCAGACCCTGCGGCCATTACCGTGAGCGTCAAAGAACTCGTCGTCGGTACTGTCGTCAGAGTCACGGGCGATACTCTGCATGCGCCATTCAGAGATGCTGTGGCGGGACGGGCTTCCTGCTCCGGCCCAAAACACAAGAACAGCAGTGGTGAATTCCTTCTCACAGATTCCCATCACATGCATTCACAATTCCTTCTCCCAGATTCCCATCACGCTACGCCTGCCACTATCCTGATTAGAGCCCGATGTTGTTGGGCCACGGCCCATGTCAATCTACCTCCTCGTTTGGAAGACCGGGAGGATTTGGAAGAGGCCGACCACTGCTTGGTGAGCTCGCCCCGAGACTGAAGCGTGTCCCCCAGGCCGTGGACGGGGCCCTCGGCCTCCACGCCTCCGGCGGTTGCCACGGCGTCCTGTTCCTTGTCAGGACCGGCTGTACCGTTGCCCTCGACGTCCTCCTCGCCGAGGCTGAACTGCGCCATCTTCTTCGCCAGGGCCAGCTGGGTCTCCAGCTCCAACTGCCGGATGTCTTCCATGGTTAGGCCGTACCACTCATCCTGCCAGCACCACGCCTGACGGTGCGCACGCACCATCACTTTCCTCAGACCTGCACGGGTGGAGCAGAGGGAACCAACCGCAGATGTTATAACCTCAACAAAGGGGAACCATACCGTCCAGTGAGATCATATGGACCTTACTAGTGATTCATAGTGAAGAGAAAAATTCATAGTGAAGAGAAAAACTTTAGTCTTTAAACCGTAGACCAACAGAGCACAGAACAGTAAAGAGACAAGACATGTTTGGGAGGCGTCACAGAATAAAAATCCATCCAGAATTTGGATGGATTCATATGCTTGATCTGAGACGGTGGGGGCAGGGGGGTTTGGAAAATAAGGGCTCGTCATAAATTATCAGCGAAGGGAAGTCAATAAACAGGAATATGTCCAACTAATGAAAAAGATTAAACAGCAGACATCAGCACAAGGGGAGGAAATGAATGGGCCCTGAATGGGTCTGAGGAAGGTAGATGACTCACTCACTCACTCACTCTCTCTCTCTCTCTCTCTCTCTCCTGGGTCACAGTGGAAACAGTACTGCATCAGTGGAGTTTTCATTAAGAGTGGGTTAATGATTAAAGTGCTGGATCCAGGCCCCTCAGCCCCCACCCCACCGCCCTTGGTTTCATCTATGCCGCCCGGCCACCCACCTCACTGAGGAAACCAAGTGCACGTGTGCCGTGTTGGGCCCACATCACCGAGGAAACCATGTGCACGTGTGCCGTGTTGGGCCCACATCACTGAGGAAACCACGTGCACGTGCGCCGTGTTGGGCCCACCTCACCGAGGAAACCATGTGCACGTGTGCCGTGTTGGGCCCACCTCACTGAGGAAACCACGTGCAAGATTTGAGCAGCTGGAGCCACTATAGATGCATTAGCTTAGCAAACACCCACCCACCCCCCAACCCCACCCTGACTGGCCATTCCCCTGAGGATCCCCTGCGGAAACGTCGGAGAAGCTGGTCACGCACCCACGTCGTGAATGAAGCGCTCGATCTTCGACTGCATGCCCCAGTAGCGGAACTCCACTTTGCACAGCTTGTAGGCGCACATGACGGGCACGATGCCCGGGTTCCTCGTGATCTCCTCGATCCAGTCGTCCGACAGGGGGCCGCGCTGGGTCTTCACCGACCTGTACAGCTTGGGGTCCTCCTCGGCCAGGTACTCGTGAGGGGCGATAAAATCCTTCACGATGTCTATGGGGTCTGCGGGAGAGAACGCGCGCAGGGTTGGAGCAGGAACACGAGCAGGAACAGGAACACGAGCAGGAACTGTGTTCCCGTTTGCATAACCAAAACCAGCTCATTTGTGTTTCAGTGCCATCGTGTATGTTTACATACAAATACCATGTCAGTTCTATCGTGTGCGTTTACATACAAATACAATGTCAGTTCTTTTTCCTTCATGTCATGTTTATTTAAAACAGCATTACTGGAAGAACACGTTAGTCTATGTCTCCCACCGCCCTGCCTACAGAGACGGATCAATATTTACAAAACACATCATTGTTGTGCAGACTCAGCTCTATGAGGCACTGGTCCTCCCTGCATTTAACTGCCACTCTCTATTTGGTGCCACCCCCCCCCCCCCCCCACACACACACAAAGTGTTTGGTCTCTCCTCCTTTGCAAGACTGATAAAGTGCTGCGTGAGCTGGAGGATCAGATCGCTGGCAGGCTGCCACTAGGGGTCCCCCATGAGCCAAACACACGGCTTGTGCTGCAGCTGGGAGTTATGTAACAACCACGGGGCTCTTCCACACACACACACACACACACACACACACACGGCCCTGTGTTCCCAGAGGGCGTCTGGGCATGGGGGAGGCCCAGCAATGGCTGGAAGGCTGCCAGGAGAGCATTCGCTGAGGGACAGGGAGTCTAACACACACACACACACACATCCTACGTGCTATGGTTAAACAGGAGGAGGCACTCAGGTGATTGAGAAGAGCATTCTGGATTCAAAATGCTGGTTTATTTAGGACTGCCATCCAGGATTCTGCCATCCAGTGCAGTTAATGGCCCAGAGTATATAAAACATGCCTCTGTTTATATCCGAGCTGGTGTCAAAACACAGAGGTATTTCTTCTGGGACATTTTTGGGATAAACGACACCCCCCCTCTGAATGAGTTACTCTAGCTGTGTTCTTACATCTAACACAAATACACAAGCCTGAAAAGAACTCACCGATATCTAAAAACACCTGGACCCCCTTTCTGAACATGTACTGTGTACGTTTTCAATGCAGACCCGACACGCCGGGAGCACGTGAGGTCAGTGGGAGGTGGAGTGCACGTGTACCGATATCCCGCTGCCTCTTCTCTGCTGCGGACAAATTGAAGACGTCCCCCTGTTGGCCCGTGTCAGGTTTGTAATAAGTCTCAATGTCGATAGAGAACTTCTCCACGAAAGGACACGTGTACCTGAGGAGACAGGAAGCGAAGGGTTAATGCCTCGGCGGTAGCCGAGGGGCCGTGGCAAGCACCCCGGTGGCACACGCGCACACACACACACACACACCCACACACACCGGCAGTTCAACCCAAACCATTTTCTTTTGCTTAGTTTTTTCCACTGTGTTCCCTCACAGTCCAGAGAGATCCAGAACGCCGGCGTCTCCCTCACCGTGTGCGGGTGTATGGGTAGGCGTTCCATGACTCCTCCTCCACGCGCAGCGCAGCCTTGGGAAGGATGGAGCGGAACCAGCTGGGAATGTGCTGGCCGATGTGGTACACTTTGTGGGTGTACTGTCCCGAGCCGCCGGGGCCATCGGCGTACGGACGGTTCTCCAGGATCTCCACGCCGCTGCCCTCGCCCTCACTCTCCTCACGACTCTTTTTCTGTAGGAGAAAAAAAATAAAACGGGACACGTGAGCACCTGGAGTTCCTTCCATGTTCTTCAGCTCTTGTGCAGCAAAAGGGGCCATGAAATCAAGTGTAACAGCCGACATTTCCATCATCTTTGCTGGAACAAGCATGAGGACCCAGGCAAGGACATTATGATTGATCAAGGCTTTTGTTTAAAAATCTCTTTAAATGTGCATATAGTCGTTTTGCCTGTGCTGATTTCACATCAGTGTGCATTGCTATCTATCTGATCTTTATCCCGCTTCAAGGCCCAGAATCATGCACCGTTGGAAGGAGGCCTCACACTCAACCCTGTTTCGACATGTCTCTTTCCAAAGAGAGATGTGCCTGGTTCCAGCATTTTCTAGAGTCCATGGTTTCCCCTGTGTAAAAAGTGTTGCCACAGGTCTCCTCGACCTCCATCTGTGGGCGGAGAGAACCGGTTCTTAGCGATCTGCTGAGATCTGGCGACCAATCGTCCGACGCTCCGCCCACGTTTCGGTCGCCGGCGGCGACGGGCCGTTTGGCGCATATGCCAGCCGTGACGAGTCAAAAACAGTGTGGCGCGAAGCTCGATGGGCCTCGGCCGTCTGCTCCAGATAATCGGAAGCCCGTTGTGCCGCGGGAGGGTGCCAGCGCCGTCTGGTTTCCACTGCCGCCCGTGGATCGCGCTGCCCGGAAAACGCCCACGTGGTGAATCACGCTGGTGCCCCACACGCGTTCCCGCGCTACGCAGGGGAGAGGACTGAAGAGACCGGCTCAATGGATACTCATCAGCCGTTTGGAGATTGTTTGTTTGTTTGTTTTTGTTTAGTTCCACAAGCTCAACGCCCATGGTGCCACATGACTGAACGTACCTGGGCCTCACCAGCTCTCCTTGGGTTGAGGCTTCTTTAGCCGAACGACTAAACGCATCAAAACTGCTGCAGGAGTCTGCCGTGTTCTGACACTCAGCACTTCAGCATTCCATCCTGCTGAAGCAAAGGGGTTTTGACAGTGGGCCGGGCGAGATGGGAGATAGTGGACAACCAGCCAGCCAGAGTGACTGACTGGCCCATTCAGGGGCCAGATGGCCAGGCTGATTTCATCAGTCATGGCTCTGCGTAAGCGTGCTGACATCGCGGAGATTAAAAGCAGGCTCCGCCCCCCGGTTAAGACGGCAGCCGATAAAATCTCCGCAAAGCGGCTTTTCGCGAAAGCAGGAATGAGGCTGCGTGAAATTCCACCGCAGATCTGCTCGCTCGATGTCAGAAGCTTTTCTGACTGAGAAGAGCGGCTGACTGGAACAACATACGAGTGGTCAGCTATAAAAAAAAAACAACAACGTTTGCGTTTCTCACAGGTTCTCGAGGAGGGGAGGAGGGGTGTATGAGAAGGTTCTCGGTTCTCTGTGCCACGAATCAACAATGGCGGCTCCTGTAGCGCTGGGGAGGGACGTGCAGGTGAGGGGGTGAGTAGCGCCGCGACTGTAGCGGTGTGGGCGGGAGCTCCACCGCATCCACCGTCATCCACCGTCATCCCCCGGCCCGGCAACCCAACGCTGGGCTCGGGGATGACGTCAGCCCGATGCAACCCCCACTCCGCCCGTCAAACCCTCTCTGGAGGAGAGGAAGGGGAGGTGTGTGGAGAAACGTGCAGAATAGGAATTAGTTGGAGGGAAACAGAGAGAGAGAGAGAGAGAGAGAGAGAGAGAGAGAGAGAGAGAGAGAAAGTGGAAGACCTGTCAGCAGCTATAGGTGGTGGTGGAGGGAAGGGGTCTGAGAGAGAGCAGTGCTGCAGTGGTCTGTTCTTGCTCTCCTGTGTGGCAGCAGCCAACACTTCATTACAGTGCTGACAGCCGACATCAGGCCCGACACCCACCGCCCAGACCACCATCAACCACCCCCTCCACCCCCCTCCACCCCGGACAGCAGCGACGGCAGTGAAGGAGCATGCACGTGCACAACGCACGTGCACGCTCAAACACACATGCACGCAAGCACACGTGTCTCTGTTAAATTCGCCAGTTTCATAAAGAAGACTTTACTTTGCTCCATGAAAATAAACACAATAAACAGCAATAAATATGACCGGGGGGGGTTGATGAGGAAGAGAGAGAGACGTACAGTGTGGATTCAAGCTACTTGCATTTGACCAAAAGGAGAGCGATTTGTTTTTGTTGTTTTTGGAGCACGTTTTCTTACAGCTCTACCTTAGCAATCAGGGCTGCACTTATGGCTGCGTTCGTCTGCAAACAGCTTGGGTCGTTTAGAACTGAGCGGATATGGCTGTTTAATTGTGTGTTGATCAAATTAGTCCCGGAGAGCTTGAAACGTAATTATTGGGTGGGATTCTGTTTCTCTTATGGGCTATAGTACCAGCAACAGAGTGCTGAGTTATGATGGGGAGGGGGTGTGAGAGGGAGGGAGGG